>JAQZBX010039746.1:0-22918 GCA_029593785.1 Cabassous unicinctus
AAAAAAAAAAAAAAAAGGAAAGGAACAGCGCTTGGTTCCTGAAAAACAGTAAGACACCCAGAATGATATGTACCTTGCTTTTGAGTCAGGCATCCTAAGTTGAATTTGGGCTCTCTCTTGAATTAGTTAAATATTCTTAAACAAGTTACTAAACCTCTATTTAATTTCCATCTATCAAATGGCACTAATAATACCTCATAGGATAGTTGGTGAGTGTAAAACATGATAATATCTTTAAAGTACTTCATATAATACTTAGCACTTAGTAGAAATTTAGAATATGGTTGGTTGAAAAATATATGTTTGCACCTGTGTACTAAACTTAGACAACACTGGCAAAATGAAAAAGGATGTCTTTGTCAAAAAAACTAAAGATAATAGGGGCTGGTGAGTTTGGGAAATACAGGTTTAAAAAAGTTAAACAGATTTCTTTACTGAAGGCTTCTCAAAACTTTTATTATGCTAATATGCGTTAGGAATCTGTTAGAGGAAGCTGTAATGAAAATGGAGCTTCACTGATGCCAACCAGTTAGCTGAAGAGAGATACCCAAATGTTAAATCAACACTCAGAAAAGCTGTCACATAGAGGTGTCAAGGGAAGCCAAGCCAGTTTCCACCTCAACCTGGAAGGAAACACCACCAAAGGCTAAACAGAACAGGGCCGTGAGAAAGAAGACACAGCAGATTCAGAGAAAAACTGTTCTAGGACAAATGACCTAAACTGAAGTCCCCCCCTAGCCTGCATACTCCCCAACTGCTTTGGATGCAGTCGGTGCAGGGATATGTGACAGAAAAGCCAAGATTTAGAGGTGTCTGGCGAGTGCCCCTGTTTCAGTCTCACTTTTCTCAGTGAGGAAGCCAATTTTTCTAATCTACTGAGGTTTAAATGATGTTGTGAGGATTAAATGAGCTATAGTGGCTTTTTAAATACCAAACTATTAGATATTGTTATAAGGAATGTAAGCTAGGATCACTTAGCAAAAAGCAGGTGAAAATAACGTCAGGATTTAATCCCAAAGACGATTGAGATGATGGAATAGGGCCTTGCCACTCAAAGAGTGGTCCATAAGTATCTGCATTATCTAAGAATTTACTAGAAATGTGTCCCAGACCTATCAAAACATAATCTGCATTTTAGCAAGATATTTGGATGATTTGGATACACATTAAAGTTTGAGAGTTACTGGAATAAGAGGTTTATAGACAGTGTCCCCTGAAAACCTGGTAGAAACTGATCTTAATAAATAAAGCTGAAATAAAATAAAATATAACAACTCCAAAACCTGAGCAGGATTTTTTAAAACTCTCTTTAATTACTTTTGCATCAAAAAAGGAAGTAAAAATATAAATTTCTGAATATTTAGAAAATAATTAAACATCATATATTCAGATCCTCTGAGATACAGCTACAGAGGTGCTCAATGGAAAATCCAACATTTTTTAAAGCTATTAAGATAAATATGAAAGAATAAACATTAAAATTTAAGCATTTAACTAAGTCTGCAGAAAATTTCTAAAAGATATTCAGATCCTGTTTGGTTCCCAACCATAAACGTAGGGATAGAAGATAACTCCAAAGGTCTGCTCAAGTTGGGATTATAATGGGCCCCCCAGATGACTCTGGGACCCCAAAGGGATAAACCCTCTTTATGAAAAAAATTGAATGAAAAATACACTCAATCCTGAAAAGGGAACAACAGGAAAATTTTCCTGCCAACCTTGGCACTGGATAAAACAATAATAATAACAACAACACAAACCATCAAAAAATGTGAGACAAATATAAAGCAGAAGTAACTTAGAATATATCAATAATCACTATAACTATAAATGGACTATCTGTCCATTTAAAATACAAAAAGTGTTGGACTGGATTGTTTCCAAATGTATACAAAACAAATGACTACAACATAGGACCTCAAAGGACTACATGTATAGGCAAATATCAAAAACAATAACAAAAACCTGAAGTAAGAATAACAACAGATAAAAATAGCCTTTATGGTAAAAGCATTACTAGAAATAAAGTTTCAGTATATAATATGAAGATATTACAATTCTAAAGATGTATATATCTTATAAAATGACCTCAAAATATATAAAACAAGAACTGAAAGAAACAGAAAGAAAAACTGAAAAATCTACCATCATAGTATGACAGTGACAGCTAGAGCAAACAAAAATAGTCATTAAAGACACTGAATATTTAAATTACAGAATTAACAAATTTTAATTTTAATTTAATGGACATATATAAAACATTGCATGGACCAATTAGAAAATAAATCTTTTCAAGTGCTCTCAACAGAACAATAAATTTTTTTTTTTTTTTTCTAGACCATACTGCAACTCTCAAAACATATCAAAGGAATGGTGAAACTTGGAACAGATTCTCTGGCCATCCCCAAGTAACTTAGATATTAATAACAAAATGACAACTAGAAAAACACAAACATTTAAAATTTTAAAAACACATTTCTAAGCAACTTGTGAATTTTAAAAGGAGTTATAATAAAAAGTGTTTAAAGTTGAATAATAATGAATTAAAAATTTCAGGAAAAAACTAAACAATACATAAAGGGAAATCTGTCCTTAAATGTTTACGTTATTAAACAGTAACAGCTCAGCATTAATGAAATCATTACCTACCCTTTTAAAAAGTAGGAAAAAAAGGAACAGAAACTCAAATAAAACAGAGGGAAGAAAATAATAGAGAAAAAGCAAAATTAATAAAACAAAAAAACAACAAAATATTGAGGTTAAACAATGGATATATGTTGTTTCTTTTTTAAAATGGCAAATAAAATTTATCAAAATCAAGCTTGATTGAAAATGAAGAAAAAGAAAAAGTATAAATAAGCAATTTTGTAATGAAAGAGAGGACATGACTAGATGCTATTGCGATCAAACAGATTTTAAAAGCTATGATGACCAACTTTATTCCATTCCACAAAAACCTAGTTATCAAAAATTTTAAATTTTGCACAATATTAAGTGTGGTCAGAGGTGTTAATCAACAGAAACTCTCAAATACTTGTGGAAAATGTAAACTGATACACTCTACCAAATAGCTTACTATTAAATAATTTAGTTTAGCATGCATATACCATACAGCAATCCAAACACTAGGTATAAAACAAGAAGAAAAAATGGAAACTCTTCCACTTGTGTGCAGAGACATGTTCAAGGTTTAGGCTTATAGGACCATTGTGTCTAATAGCAAAAAAAAGGAGGGGAGGATATAACCCAAATGTTCACCCGTGATAGAATGGATACATTTTGGTATATTCATACAAAATGGACAGAAGTTTGCCTATTAGGAATATTGTTTCTAACAGCTAAAAATGGGAAAGAACCCAACTCTTCATCCACAGTAGGATGTATACATTCTGGTATATTCATACTTTGGAACAATATATAACTGTGAAAACAAACGAACATCAAAAATGTAATGCTGAGCAAAAGAAGCAAGTCATAGATGAACACTTCATGATTCTGTTAATATCATAATAATTTTAAAGTGGGTATTGAAAGCACTTACCATCAGTGTATGTAACTAAAAGAAAAAATGCAAACTACAGTGGGAAAGGGAATTAGCAGAGGAATACCTGACAAGATGCTAGAATGAAGAAAGCATCTGTACACAAGTGGGTGAAGTGGCCAAAAATGATAGCCACACAGAAGGAGAATAAAGATCACAATAAAAGATTAACAAAAGCTATTCTACTAGAACCAAATGAATTAATATGAGCAGTATGGTTAGCCACTGATGTGCATTTACCCCTGCGTTAATCAGTCCAGTGCACCAGAGATTGTCCAGGACCTGTTAGAGTTGGTAGTTTTTGTCCTGACTGTTGTTAGATACTTCATAAAGATAAGGTCAATTACATTGAGGGATGCGCTAGCTATAGCCACCGTGCTAGGTAACAGCTTGATAACAGATACTGTTTGTGATTCAAAAACAGGATTGAGTCAATTTTGCCTTCTGTTTACCTGAATTTTCCTTCTCCAGTCCCTTCTTCATATCTAAAATCAACCCTTTCACCTTTGTCAATTATCCCATCCCAAAATAGCTAACTCTGTCCTGTATTTTGAAACTCCCATTCTTAAAGAACCTTTCCCATCAGCATTTAAACATGTTCCAGTTTTTCCACCTTAAAAAACATAATAATAAAATTAATTTCTGCCAAAAAAGCCCTTAGCCCTACATCCTCGTCAAGGTATAAACCTTTCACTCTTCTCCCTTCTTGAAATAAGAGAGCACAGTTAGTTTTGCTATTTCTTTGCTTTCCCATAATTCCTAATCCCACTTTCTTTTGGATTATACCAATTATCGCTGAACTAAAACAGGTCTCCTAAAATGACCATAACCTCCAATTCACTAAGTTCAATGCATATTTGTCATTCATTCAACACCACTGAATATTCCTCTTGATATGAAACTTTCTTTTCCCTTGGCTTCTGTGCCACTTTATCCTACTCTTCCTCCCACATCTCAGGCCATCCTCCCTAAGGCTTCCTTGCAGATTCATCCTCTTTTCTACCTTTAAATGTTAGTGTATCAAAGTCTTGATACAAAGCCTCTTTCTTCTTTGTTACAGTTACCATCTGTACACTGATGATTATAAATAATACATCTATATCGAGCTGAGATCTCTGTTCTGAGCTCCTAAACCATATATCTAATTGCCTACCTGAAAGATTCAGCTGGGATAGCTCAAGGAGAAAAAAATTCAAAATGCTCCTTCATTTCTTCATTCATATATATACAACAAATATTTATTGACTGAGCTTCATTTCAGACACTATTGTAGGCACTGGGGGAAACAGAAATGAATAAGACAATATTCTTTTCTCATGTAACATACCTTATTAAATTGGGAAGGCAGACAAAAGACAAACAAATATACAATTGTAAGTGGTGCAAGTCCAAAACTGAGCCATGATAATTTGTCCACCCTAATCATTTTTTATTCTTTTATTAGAGAAGTTGTGGGTTTACAGAACAATCATACATAAAATACAGGATTCCCATATACCATTCCACCACCAACACCTTGCATTGGTGTGGAACATATATTACATTTGATGATAGCACATTTTTATAATTGTACTCTTAATTAAAGTCCATAGTTTAACTTAGCATTCACTGTTTGTGTCGGGTAGTTCCATGGATTTTTTAAATTTAATTTTGCAACCATATACACGTTCTAACATTTCTCATTTTAATTATATTCAGATATATATTTCAGTGCGGTTAATTGCATTCACAATATTGTGCTACCATCACCACCTCCATTACCTAAACATTTCCATCATTCCAAATAGGAACCCTGCACATGTTAAGCCTTAACTTCCCATTCCCCATCCCGCCCCATCTGACTCTATGAGTATGCTTATTCTAATTGTTTCAAGTCAGTGGGATCATACATTTGTCCTTTTATGTCTACTTTATTTCATGTAATGATATCTTCAAGGTTCATCCATGTCACATGTATCAGGACTTCATTCCTTTTTATGGCTGCATAAAACCATTGTAGATATACCAAATTTTATTTATCCATTCATTGGTTGATGAACAATTGGGTTGCTTCTATCTTTTGGCAATTGTGAATAATGCTGCTATGAATATCGGTGAGCAAATATCTGTTCTAGTCCCTGCTTTCATTTCTCTTGGGTATTACCTAGTAATGGAATTTCTGGGTCATATGGTAGTGCTACACTTAGTTTTCTGAAGAACCACCAAACTGTCTTCCACAGCAGCTGCACCATTTTGTATTGTCACCAGCCATGAATGAGTGTTCCTATTTCTCCACATCCTCTCCAACACTTATTTTCCATTTTTATAATAACAGCCATTCTGATGAGTATGAAAAGGATCTCATTGTGGTTTTGATTTGCATTTCTCTGATGGCTAATGATGATGAGAATCTTTTTATGTGCTTTCTGGTCATTTGTACCTCTTCTTTGGAGAGATGTCTATTCAAGTCTTTCACCCATTTGTAATTGGATTGTTTGCCTTTTTGTTAAGTCAAGGATTTATTTATATGTACTATATATTATTTCTTTATCAGATACGTGGTTTCTAAATATTTTCTCCTATTGTTTGGTTGTCTTTTTACTTTCATGATAAAGTCCTTTGAGGAATAAAAATTTTTAACTTTGATGAGGTCTGATTTATCTATTTTTTCTTTTGTTGCTTGTTTTTGGGTGTAACGTCTAAGAAACCATTGCCTAAGACAAAGTCTTGAAGATGCTTTCCCTATATTTTCTTCTAGGAGTTTGATAGTCCTTGCTCTTATATTTAGGTTTTTGATCCATTTTGAGTTGATTTTGGTATATGGTGTGAGGGAGAACCTTCCTTTTTTTTTTTTTTTTTTTACAAATATAGATCCAGTTTTCCCAACATCATTTGTTGAAGAGACTATTCTTTCTTTCTTTCATAACTTTATTTCAAATTTAAAAATAGAAAAAGGCAGCTCAACAAGTTATGGAAGCATTACCCCAAAGAAGTTATGTCCAGGTACTTTTAGCGCATATAAATTCAACTACTAACTCAATTGTTCTCTAGTATTTAGAAAGATACACAGATGAACACAGATTAGTTAAATGACATAGTCAAGATTTCCTTATTAATAAAAAACATGAAGAAAAAAATGCTTAATCATATTCATATCTCTCAAAAC
This sequence comes from Cabassous unicinctus, assembly GCA_029593785.1. Taxonomy (NCBI): domain Eukaryota; kingdom Metazoa; phylum Chordata; class Mammalia; order Cingulata; family Chlamyphoridae; genus Cabassous; species Cabassous unicinctus. The sequence continues at coordinate 6,687 of JAQZBX010039746.1, forward strand.
CAAACTCCATATTTTTTTTTACCAACTTTGCTTTTGCTACAAAAACATTACAATGTTCTTGTTAACTATAGTCTATAAATTAAATTAGCTATATTTTTCATGTATCACCACATTCTTAACACCTTGTAGTAGAACATTCCTGTATTTATATTATTAACCACAATCTTCATCTACTGCCAAAATCAATTTTATACATTCCCTATATTATCCTCCAATTGTCCTCCAACTAACACTGATCTCTCTAGACTACTTCTTTCACATCCATAAATCAAAAGTGTTACATTTAGAATAATGTGTTACCATCAAGCCCAACCATAACCACATATTTATATTTGACCTTATAAAACATTCTACAGAATAGAAAGAGACATTTCTTTTTATTTGAGTGGACTTTGTCCCCTTGTCAAAAATCAGTTGGCCATAAATGGGAGGACTGATTTCTGAGCTCTCAATTCCATTCTATTGGTCTATGTGACTGCCTTTGTGCCAGTGCATGCTGTGGCTTTGCAGTAAGTTTTAAGATCAGGATGTGTGAGTCTTGCAACTTCACTCTTCTTTTTCAAGATGGCTTTAGCTATTTGGAGCCCCTACCCTTCCATATAAATTTGAAGATTGGCTTTTCCATTTCTGCAAAGACGGTTGTTGGAATTTTGGTTGGGAATGCATTTAATCTATAAATTGAATCTATAAATTGACATCTTAACAATATTTAGTCTTCCAATCCATGGACACAGAATATCCTTCCATTTATATAGGTCTTCTTTAACTTCTTTCAGCAATGATTTGTAGTTTTCTGTGTACAAATTCTTTATATCATTGGTTAGATTTTTTCCTAAATATTTGATTCTTTTATTTGCTATTGTGCATGGAATTTTTCTTGATTTCTTCTTCTATTTGTTCATTGTTTGTATATAGAAACTACACTTATTTTAGGGTATTGATCTTGTACTCCAACACTGCTGAACTGAATTCATTTATTAGTTCTAGGAGGTTTGTTGTGAAATTTTCAGGATTTTCTGTATATAGGATCATATCTTCTACAAAAAGGGAAAGTTTTACTTCTTCCTTTTCCAATTTGGATGGCTTTTAATTCTTTTCCTTGACCAATTGCTATGGCAAGAACTTCTAGAACAATGTTGAATAACAGTGGTGGCATCTCTATTGTGTTCCAGTTCTTAGAGGGAAAGCTTTCAGTCTTTCACCATTAACTAGGATGTTAGCTGCAGGCTTTTCATGTATGCCCTTTAGCATGAGGACGTTCCCTTCTATTCCTAGTGTCCTAATTCTTTTTATCAATAAAATGATGCGTATTTTGTTAAATGCTTTTTCTGCATCAACTGAGGTGATCATATGGGTTTTTCCTTCATAGATTTTTTTTATGTTGAGCCAAGGTTGCAAATCAGTGATAAATCCCACTTGATCATGATATATAATTTTTTAAATAAGCTGTTGGATTTGGTTTGCATGTATTTTGCTGAGGATTGTTTGCATCAATGTTCATAAGATACATTAGTCTGCGGTTTTCTTTTCTTATGGTATCTTTATCTGAGTATGGTATGTTGGTGATGTTGGTCTCGTAGAATAAATTAGGGAGTGTTAACTCCTTGTGATGGTTTGAAGCTGTTTGTGCCCCAGAACAAAACATGTACATAAAGTTAATCTATTACTGTTGGTGTAAACCCTTTGTAAGTAGGACTTTTTCATGATGTGTGTCCCAGCTCAACCAGGATGGCTCTAAATCCTATTTCTGGAGTCTTTTATAAATGGAATGAATACAGAAAGGAAGAAGGAAAGCCACAGAAGCAAGGGGCTGAAATCAATGAAACCTAGAAAGGAAGGGAGAGACCAAGAGATGCCACCTTGTGCCTTGCCATGTGGCAGAGGAGCCAAGGATTGCCAGCAGCCAGTCTTTGGGGAAAAACCACTGCCTTGATGATGTCTTGCTTGGGACAGTTTCTTGACCTAAACCTGTAAGCTAATAAATTCACATTGTATAAACCAGCCCATTTCATGGTTTTGCTTGGAAAGAGTAGGAAACTAAAACACTCAATTTCCATTTTTTGGAAGAGTTTGAGCGGAATTGGAGTTAAGTCTTCTAAGAATGTTTAGTAGAATTCCCCTGAGAAATCATCTGGTCCTGGGATTTCCTTTGTTCAGAGGTTTTTGATTACTAATTCAATCTCTTCACTAGTAATTGGTTTGCTGAGATCTCCTATTTCTTCTGAGTCATTGAAAATAGTTTGTGTGTTTCTAAGATTTGTTCATTTCATCTAGGTTATCTAATTATTGATGTACAGTTGTTCATAGTATCCACTTACAGTCTTTTTTATTGCAGTGGGCTGGGTAGTAATATCCCCCATTTCATTTCTGATTTTCATTACTTGTAGTCCATTTCTTTTTTTTATTTGTGAGTCTAGCTAAAGTTTTGTTGATTTTATTTCTCTATTCAAAGAACCAACTTTTGGTTTTGTTGATTGTATTGTTTTTTTGTTTTCTATTTCATTTATCCTCCCTCTAATCTTTGTTATTACTTTCCTTCTACTCGCTTTGGGTTAGGTTTGTTCTTCTTTTCCTAGTTCTTCAAATTCTGAGGTTTGGTCTCTGAAATGATATTTCTCTTCTTTTTTTAAAGTAAGCATTTAGAGGTATAACTTTCCCTCTCAGCACTGTCTTTACTGCATCCCATAAGTTTTGGTATGTTGTATTTTCATTTTCATTCATCTCAAGATATTTCCTAATTTCACTTGTGATTTTCTCCTTAACCCATTGGTTATTTAAGAGTATGCTGTTTAATTTCCATATATTTGTGAATTTTCCCTTTCTCCACCTGTTATTGATTTCTATCCTCATTTCATTGTGTTCGGAGAATATACATTACATGATTTCAATATTTTTTAATTTATTGAGACTTGTTTTGTGACCCAAAATATGTTCTATCCTGGATATGATCCATGAGCACTCGAGAAGAATGTTTATTCCATTTTTGTTGGGTGCGGTGTTCTATATATATCTGTTAGGTCTAGTTGGTTTAGTATATCATTCAAGACCTATACTTGCTTATTGATCTTATTGTGAGGTGGTCTTTCCATTATTGAAAGTGGTGTATTGAAATTTCCTACTATTAATGAAGAATCATCAATTTCTCCCTTCAAATCTGTCAGTATTTGCTTCATATATTAGGGCTCTGCTGTAGGTGCAATATAGATGTATAATTGTTACATCTTCCTGTTGAATTGTCCCCTTTATCACTATGTAAAGACCATCTTTGTTCCTTAAAAATATTTTTCACTTAAAGTCTTTTTTATCTGATATTAGTATAGCCACCCAAGCTCTCTTTTGCTTACACTTCACGGTATATTTTTTCCCATCCTTTCACCATCAATCTACTTGTATCTTTGACTTTAAGCTCAGTCTCTTGCAGACAACATATAGTTGGGTCATGTGTTTTTATCCATTCTGCCAATCTCTGCCTTTTACTTGGACCGTTATTACATTTACCTTTAAAGTCAATACTGCTAATGCAGGTCTTTCTTTTGCTATTTTGCTATTTATCTTTGTAAGTCTTATATGTTCTTGTCCCTCACTTCTATTAAAGCCTACTTTTTAGATTTATTTGCTTTCTTCTGTTGCACTATATTGAGTGCCTTCTCATTTCTGTCTGGATATATTTTTCATCTGTTTTCCTTGTGGTTACCATGGGGTTAAAATTTAACATCCTCAATATATAACAATTATAATTGGTTTGATGCAAACTTAACTTCAATAGCATGCATATATAATTTCTTATACCCCTCTGTTCACCCACCATATGTTTTGTACCTGTTACCACATATCTTTGTACATTGTATATCCAAAAACCTAGATTTATCATTACTTGTATGCATTTGTATTTTAGCACTTTTAAGAAGTAAGTGATGGAATTTCATACCAAACAACACCATAATATTGGCATTTATAATTACTCAAATTGTTACCTTTACTGCAGGTCCTTATTTCTTTATGCTGTTTTCAACCACTGTCTAGTGTCCTTTCTTTTCAGTCTGAAGAACTCCTCTTAACATTGCTTGGAGGGTATGTCTATGGTGATGAATTCCCTCAGCTTTTGCTTATTTGCAGATGTCTTAATCTATCCCTCATTTTTGAAAGAGAGTCTAGCCAGATATACAATTCTTGACTGGCAATTGTTTTCCTTTAGTACTTTAACTATTTCAACTCACTCCCTTCTTGTCTCCATGGTTTCTGTTGAGAAATCAACACTCAATCTAATTGGGATTCCCTTGTACATAACACGTTGCTTTTCTCTTGCAGCTTTCAGAACTCTCTCCTTGTCCTTGCATTTGATAGTGTAATCAATATCTGATAGTGTGTATTTTTCTTCACATTTTTCCTGTTTGGTGTTCACTGAGCTTCTTGGATGTGCATATTCATGCCTTGTACTATGTTTGGGAAGTTGTCTGTCATTATTACTTTGACTATTCCTTCTGCTCCTTTCTCTCTTTCTTCTCCTTCTGGGACTCTCATAGTGCTTATGTATACTGGTGCACTCAATGGTGTCCCATAGCTGTCTTAGGCCATTTTTGCTTTTAATATTTCTTTCTTCTTTCTGTTCCTCGGTCTTACTCATTTCAAATGTCTTATCTTCAAGTTCATTGATTCTTTCTTTTACCAGCTCCAATATGCTCTCGAAACCAATCCTAGAATTTTTCATTTCAGTTATTGTAGTCTTCTACTCCAGGAGTTCTGTTTGGTTCCCCCTTTTAAAATTTCTATCTCTTCACTTACATTCTTATACTGTTCATTCCTTGTTTTCCTGATATTTTAGTTCTTTCTCTATACTTTCCTTAATCTTCTTGAGAATTTTTAAGATCATTTTTTAAAGGTTTTTTTCAGTATGTCCATATTATCATCTTCTTCATTGGTGTTTTCTGTATTTTTATCCTTTTCCTTCAGAGGGGGCATCATTTCCTATATCTTTGTTTGTCTTGTACTCATTTTTACACACTGTACATTTTAATATTTTAAAATGTTAACTCTGGGATTTACTCCCTGGAATGTCTGTTTCTTGGTTTTGTAACCAACTGATGATAAGGCAGAGATTTTCTTGAGCTTCATCTCTTCTGTCAGGAAGATCTGCCCAAAGTGAATGCACTGTGCAGGATTTTCCCTGTTTTTCTGGGCCTGTGTCTTTTCCTGGGCCTTTTCTTGTTTGTTGTTTTGGAGTTCCCCTATATACAGCAGTTTGGTCATCCCTTCTGTTTCCCAGGAGACAGTCCTCCCTTCAAAGTGTGTTTGAAGCAGAAAAGACTTTGCCCCATATTGTCAGCCTCTATAGTTTCTCACACTCCCTTTGTTGCCTCATGCTGCTTTTGCCTGGAGGGCAAATTCTGGTAGGAAAGTCAACCCAGAGAGACTTTCCCAAGTCAGTCTTTCTCAGTCAAAATAGGGCTAGGGTCCCACATTGAGGGTGCCAACCAGTTCCAACGTGCACTATAAAGGAAGTAAGGAAGGGCATCAAAAGTTTCTCTTGTGGCTCCCCAAAGCTGAACTTTCTTGGTCTCCTCATCAAATGTAGCCCTTCAGCTAACTGTTCCCCACAGCCCTGAGGAAGCACTGTGTCTTTAAATCTCCACTGCCTCCACTCTTGTTCATTGAGGATTGAAACATTGACTGCTGCCACCTTTGTCCAGGTGGGTTGAAATAATAGTTGCCCTCATAGCCAGGATCCAGCAATCTAAATTTGCTGTTATCAGTGATTGGCCATGTCCATCCCTTTTCTTAGGGATGAGGATTTTTATGTCTCTTTCTGTCACCTGCAGTTAAACAGTGACTGGACCCCAATGCAGCCTGCCATGAGAATGGGGGAACACAAATAGCCACCATGTGAAGAGATCAATTTACTGTTCTTTACCATGTTTTATCAGCCTCTTTCTCTCACTTTTTGTTGGATGCTGTACAGTGTTCTTCTGGCCTCTGGAGTTTCAAAAAAGCTATTTCAGACAGTTCCTTCCTGTTTAAAAGTTGTTTTGGTAAAACGACTGAGTTCTGAAGTTCTGACTCTGCCATCTTCCCAGGAAATTCCTTCCACCCTAATCTTTAATCTTAATGAATGATAGTAGCTGTCACCTAGAAGTTTGTAACCTTCCATATACAATCCATCACAAAGTCTTATCAATTTCAAGTCATAAATTTCCCACAATTTTTAAAAAACTTCTCTATTTCCATCATCACATCCTTGACCCATGATAGCATCATCTTTTACTTGAACTTACAGGCTCTGTAAGATTTCCCTTTAATAAGCTCTTATATGGCATCCTGTGATAGTGCTTCCTAGGGCTTTTTACTGATATAATTTTATATTGATTTGTGATAGTTTTGTCTCCTCCATTATTACATAAACTTTATGAGGGGAAAGACCTCTTTCCAGTTTCTAATACAGTTTCTTCTTTCAAAAAATTTCATTGAATAAATTAATCAGAATTGGAGGTGGGGGAAAAATGGGAGAATAATTCACAATAAAGGATGCTGATAATATATAATATAATGATAAACTTAGGGGATTAAATATCAGACTTAAGTCCTTTTTAAAATATTTATGAAGAAAAGAAGAGTTTCACTAATATTATCAAAGAAAAACAATTATCTGGACATAATGCAAATATATGTACTTTTTAGTTAATAAAAGTGTAAAGATTCAAGTTTATTACACAATTCAAGTTCAGACTCAAGCAGTTTCAGAAGTGATCTAAAGTAAATGATAACTAAACAAAGTCATTCCTGACACTGTTACTTCATGGGGCTAGCCAAGGATGCCAACAGAGAAATGCTTGGTTACAATTATAAAATAAAAAAGCAAAGGTTGGAATTCAAAATGCAGTGTCTTGGAGGCTAAGATTCCTAACCAAGCTCATACTTAGCATGCTCTGTGCATTTTTGTAGTTCTGGAGGACAGACAAGTGGGTGTCCAAAGCATAGAGAAGATGGGGTCTTTACTTGCTATCCAAATTCTGAAATGAAGTATTTTGCAAGCCTTGTCTTTCTGAGTTGACTGACATCATTCATGTTATCTTTAATTTGGCCTTTGAATACAACAAGCATTAACATTTAGGTACTTAGAGTCATCTATCTAGATTTACTTTTTATCCTTACTGTAATACTTTTTCATTCCAAATGGCCTGATATGCTGTGTACTTTTGTATTATTACTAATTCCTCTTTGCAAAGGGAGTACAGGGAAACCTGTGGTCATATGGACAGGTTGACAAGGAATTTTGCCTGCTGCCAATTGCATGGAATTTAGTCCAGAGTAGCTGACTTATTTACTCCATAGGTTACTACAGTAGTACAGTTCCTTTTCTCTGTTAATGCACCACTAGCGAAGAAGGAAGTTGTTAAAAATTCTACAATAACAATGGGGGCTTATTTTTTAAAGATTTTGTTCTGCTCCATTAGATCTCTTTAGTGCAGCTTAATTTCTGACTAAGGATATAATGTATTATCAGATGTTACACTTTGGGAAGTGCTTTATGTTTTTCCCATCAGAGAGAAATGGTGTGTCATGGCATCACTTGACTTGCCATTTATTTAATGAGAGGATTACATGTACTCAGGCCAACAATTTTTTTCAAGACCCTAATAATGACAGAGTGTGAAACATGCTTCCTAAGTGTTTTCACATGTTTTCACACATGTCACTTCAGTTCAAACAATTCTTACATCTTTAGAAACAAATCTGAAATAGCCTATTGCTTAGGCTTCAATTAGGTGAAGTCTTTCAAATTCTTGGGCTGACAATCTGGAGTCTTTCCTAAACATTTTTCTTTCCTGACTCTTTAGATTTCCTGAACAGCTGCCATCATATTGCACCGCATACTGGGACACTCTAAATTTTGGAAGATTTTGCCACTTTTATTTGTTGGCAAGAAATGAAATATAAAAGAAGGAAAAGCAGACATCTACATATAAACTATGTATCTTTGGCCACTCCATTTGCTAACTTTTCTCATAAGCAACCTCAAAGCAGATGGTGAAGATTCTTTCCCATTCTATAACACTATCATAAAGTAAATTCCTAAAATAAAACAAATTCACTCTAATTTAAATATATCATATTCTCTAATTACAATGATTTGTTTAACCTGGTATCTTCAGAAGATCACTGACTCTAAGAGGAGAGGATAGGGCAGAGCAATTTTTATTTCTTCAGACTCCTTTATTCTTTAATGAATAATTGCCTTCTTCCACATACAAAGTACATTAGAAAACAAAGTAAGTGAATATTATTTATAGTAAATATAAAATGTTACATAGATATTAATCTTCCAATGGATTCTGAGTAGAAGAGCACAGATTAAATGTAAAAGCAGAAGGATGTGATTCCAGATGTTTTGAATATAATTCTTGTTTTCTGTTTATCAGCACTAAGAATTTGTGTCTATATCTCAGGTCTCCAACATTCATCTCAGTATTGTCTCAGATTCTAATTGGCAAATTATAAAGACATTTTTACTTTTGTTTCCTCCAACAACAATTGTAGATCACAAAAAATCAAGTGAGAGTATTGGAAATATAGGGATGACGATATCAGTTTTTGATAAAAAAGGAACAAATTTGGCATAAAGTTATTAATTTCATATTCCATTATTTAATAGGTAGAAGAGATTACTAAAATATTTTTTAAACCTTCTAACCATGGCCATAGCCAGAACACTGAAAAATTAAGCAAGAAGAAAATATGCTCTTGAAAACTAGCTCAAGCATGGCTCTTCTTATGCCTTTGGAATAATGGAATAGACTTAAGCAAATGGGATATTACATAGGCCAAGTATTTTCCAAAATGATACATGTCACTTTGATATTTTTATCTAGAAGACTGGCTAGATATCTTGTTCCAAGTAAATATTTTAGGAGAGGTCCTGCAACAGTTTTCCATTGCTGTGCAACAAATTTAGAGGTTTAAAACAATACAAATTTGTTATCTCACAGTTTCACAGCTTCACAGTTTCTGTAGGTCAAGAGCCCAGGTACAGTTTAGCTGAGTCCAGTGTTCAGGGTTTCTGCAGGCTGCATCTGGAGCTTGGGGACCTCTTCCAAGCTTATTCAGGTTGTTGGTAGAATTCAGTTCCTACAGCTTTAGGACTGAGGCCCTGAGCTCCTAGAGGCTGTTCATCTCTCTAGAAGTTCACAACATGGTTGTTTGCTTCTTCAAAGCCAGCAGGAGAGCTGCTCTCTTTTAAAGGGTTAACCTGTTAAGGCCAGGCCCATCTGCAAAGTCCCTTTGCCTTTGCCATAAAACATAACATAATCCCAAGAGTGATATCCCATTATATGCACAAGTTCCCTTTGCACAAAGGAAAGGTTATATAAGGCAGGGAGAGGGCATAGTCACTGAAGGTCATCTGAGAATTCTGCCTACCACAGGCCCCATTTAACCCACTGCTGCAGACTTCCATCCCCTTCTTTAAACACAATGCTTCCACATACCATAGACCTCCTTTCTTCTTCCAGCCAGATTACTGTGTCACAGAGAGATTCTAAATCCTTCTCCTATCCCCCATTCTCCTCTGATTCCCAACAAAGTCTCTCAAAACTTCCTAACTCAGAACTTCCACCCACTCCTCTGCTGTTTCATTCACTTCCCAAAATAACAATCCATCTCCTCTGGATCACTCTCCATTCTAGACAGCCATCCCCCATGAGGTTAGTGCTGATATATCTAGGCTTAATGTGTTCATGCAGAGCGGAGCTTGCTGGCTAAGGGTGGACACAGCTGCACATTAACCCTCTACAGACTCTCCTGACAGTGCCAAGGCCTTATCAGCAGGCTGCTGTAACTCCAGGCAACCAGAATCAGCATTCCCTGTGCCATGTCACAATCCAGATGTGATTATCCATTAGTAACAGCAGGATTTCATGTCATTTCAGATATTTTTCTATCACCATGAGATGATTATTTCTGGGTTACAAATTTTGAACTTTAAGACTCAATCTATTTAAGTGATGGTTTCAATTAATTTATTTTGTTCATTTGCATTTTTAATAGAGAGCTAATTTCTTTTGTTTATGAACCACACTATCTTTATCTATATCTATATATATATCTTATTATATACCTTAAAGAATCATATGCTCCTTGGTTATGATTATATATATATGCAATAAAAAACAAACACATGACAGGAATGTTAAACCCCAAATTCAAAATAGTGGTTATTTCTGGAGAAGAAAGGAGAGAAATGGGATTAGGAACAAGGATACAGAGGGAATTAATTGTCTCTGTGGGGTTTTATTTCTTAGGCTGTTTGGTGAATACATAGATGTTCATATTTTAAATCTGTAATATTTATGTCTGAAATATTTATTCTTTTAAAAAGAAAACTTGATTGATAAATAATTTAAGTCAAAAATTAAAATGCAAGTACAAAAAGAAGTCACAGATTTGAAGTCAATGATTTGCAGACTGGACTGAGATGCCAGTGGGGAGGCAGACAAGACCAGTAATTTTTCAACAGCTTCAGTATGCCAAATAATGAACCAGCTATTTTAATTCATTAGATCACTCTACTAACTTATTTTTCTTATTCTTCATTTGTAATATTTGTGTAATGTAAGGCCATGAAAGTAAATATAAAGTTCTGTCTTTTCTAAAGTAAAGGCAGTCTGATGCAAGATTATAATGGCATTATTTTTATGTCATAAATAGCTGACTTTGAACAATATCCAAAGGAATATTAACTCACTCTTTTGGTCTGTCTCATCTTCTCTCCCTAGCTAACACACTCAGGCAATCAGTCAGACAGATGGACAGACAATCAGAAAGTCAGTCCCATGTTCATAAGTGCATAAATCTTAGCCTCTTATTAAATCGAAAACTTCATTTGAGGTTTTGGTACCTCTCAACAGGGTTATTGAAAAGCTTTGTACAAACTGCCCATCTGAAACACACACACTCCTTTTTAGTGTTGGTGCAACAAGGGTTTCATCAGCTTGGAAAGGACATAGGCAGATACCAGTGAATGATGAATGGCTTCTCTTAGTAACTGGAGGTTCACACCAATTTCAAATTGCCTAACAACTCCTAAGGAAGTAATTAATGCTCCAAAACTAGGATACATCAATATAATCAGCAAAATCCAGAGTGCAGGATCTCCATAAGTCAAACAACAACCTGGGTTATTCAACAAATAAATAGCAATAGCATAAAAAGAGAAGTGAGAGAATATTTAGATTTTAAAAAGACTAAAAACACTTTTCAAAAATGGGAAAAAGTAAACTACAGTGTTCAGAGATAGAAATGAGTGAAAATTTTTAAAGAAATTCAATGAAATCATTACTATAAAGTCAAGAGAAAGGAAGAGGTATGATTGGGATGGGTCACCTGGAGAGCTTCTGGAGTGGCTGGCAAAGCTCTACTTCTTGGCCTTCATAATGATTTGCCTTACAGAATTCATTATGCTAAAAAATTCATTGGGCTGTACATAATGAGTCCTATGCTATAGTCATTATGCTAAGTGTAGTTTTCTGAATCTGTGTTTTCCTTTACAATAAAAACAAATTTTAAAGCATGCATCAACAGTATATACTTATTCTTTTTCTGGAGAAAAATGGCCTCCAGAAAGGTGGGATAGATCTCAACATCCTTTCTCCTGATAGGGAATACCTTCCCATATTACCACATTGAAGCACATAACATTTCCAGACTCACTAGAAGACATGTGCACACTCCCTCATCATGACACTGCTTCCTATCCTTTGTTAGTTGTTTGTAAAGTCAGGTAAAGAATGCTTGGGGTATTTTTTAAAAATCATTATAAATAGTTCTATTCTGAAGCCATGAAAGTTTATTACAAGGTTATTCATTTTTTTTCAATGCAATAAGACATTCACAATATGCTCCTCATAAGGTATGCAATTAAATTTTACCTTATACAGTAATTAAATTGAATTTCTGACACTGTGCATAATTAAATACTTGGATATGGAAGGACAGGGATTCAAAAGTTGACAGGAGTCTTTGAAAATATCACAAACCTTGAAAAATGTGTTTGAAAATGTTCAGAAATAAAGACATTTTTATTAAGCCCCATATAATACAAATATGACTTAATCTAAATATTATCGTATACACTGGAAATTTCCTAAGTTCAAATTTGGTTAAATACAACTGAATATAGGACTAGACTGTATGGGAACTGAAGAGAAACAAACCAAATAAGTTCAACTATGAAACACATCATTACCCGCCTTCAGATTAATTATTAGCCATATATGATATAATTGATTGCCAATAGGATGAAATAGTCACCATCCAAATTCGAGCTAATTTCTTAATTTTTCCCATCAGTTTGCAGAAAAAAATCTGACAATGTGAAAGTCATTCATTTGTATTGCAAACTTTTCAATAATCATTGGAACTCTTTAAAAATGAAAGCTAATTAACTGAGAAGAGCAATACACTAAACTATTAAGATTATATAATGTTTTAGCATTATGTTTTCCATACATCTGGAAATACACTGAAAACAGGGCGCAAAGGACATAGGACCTGGGGTGAGGGGTGCTGGTATGAAAGGAGGATAGTCTGAATCTGGGAGTACTGTACTAGTAGGATGGCAAGATATGTTCAGGAAGCCTTGGAATAGGGTTGTATTGCAGGACCCTGGGAGTCCCTATTCAAGTGCAATCTATGTAATTGGTATCTATTGGAGAACACACATTTACAGAGATAAAAATGTTAACATGTCTCCTGATATGCAACATTGGGACAATACCCTGGTAAGTAAGTTTGGAAAGGAGGAAAGCACTGTAATATTTAGTTAGGGAAAGAAAGCATATGGGGTGAAGAAAGTAGGTTGCAAAGGCAAACCTTTACCTAGACTGACAAAGAAAAAAAGAAAGGATGCCAAAAACAAAAATCAGAAATGAAAAGGGAAGCATCCATACTGACCTTACAGAAATAAAAAGGATTATAAGAGAATATTACGAACAATTGTATGCCAGCAAATTAAATAACCTTTAATTTGATGAAATGGACAAATTCCAAGAAACACAAATTACCTAAACTGACTCAAGAAGATATAGAAGACCTCAACTGACAAATAATAAGATATTGACTCAGTAATCAAAAAGCTCCCAACAAAGAAAAGTCTAGGATACAGAAGCATCACCAGTGAATTTAACCAAACATTCAAACATGAATTAACACCAATCCATTTGAAGTGGAGGGAAGACTTCCTACCTAATTCATTCTATGAGGCCAGCATCACCCTAATACCAAAACTAACTAAAGATATCACAAGAAAAGAAAATTGCATACCAATATCTCTTATGAATATAGATTCAAAAATACTCAACAAAATACTAGCACACCATATCCAACAGCACATAAAAGGATTATAAACCATGACCAAGTGGGATTTATCCCATGAACCCAAGGGTGTGTCAACATAACAAGATCAATAATAGAATGACAGAAAAAAGCATATGATCACCTCAATTGATTCAGAGTATGCATGTGGTAGTTTGAGTCTTTTGTGGATCCCAGAAAATTATGTTCCTAAATTGTGAGTGTGAACCTATTGTAGATGGGACCATTTGATTAGGTCACTTCAGTAAGACATGGGTTCTTTATCCTTTTACTGTAGTCCTTTATAAACAGATGAATACAAAGAGAGGGGGCTTCAAAGACACACTGGAGTTCAGAGAGACTCCCCCAGAGCTGAGAGAGAGGGTCCCAGAGGCCAGAGGCTGGAATTGACACAGTGAAGAGGCATGAAGAGAAGTCCCCAGAAGCTATGAGAGAGAAAGCCACACACAGAGCAGCCAGAAGTTGTAAGCAACTGAGCCTGGAGAGGAAGGCAGAGACTAGCAGATATCACCATGTGCCTTGCCAAATGAAAGAGGAATCCAGGACCACAAGCAGCCTGTTCTCAGGGAGAAAAGCATCGCCTGATGAAGCCTTGATTTAGACATCAGAACTGTACACTTTTAGGTTAAATCCCCATTGTTAAAGCCAACCCATTTCTGATATATTGCCTTGGCAAAGTTTAGCAAACTAAAATAACATATTTTTTAAAATCCATTCACACTGGGAAGCGGATGTGGCTCAAACAGTTCAGCGCACCCACCTACCACATGGGAGGTCCTGGGTTCGGTTCCCAGCACCTCCTAATGAAGATGAGCAAGACAGCGAGCTGACGCAACGGGCTGGCATGGCAAGTTGATGCAACTAGACAATGCAACTAGATGACACATCAAGACGTTGCACCTAGATGACACAACAAGCAGGGAGCGGATGTGGCTCAAGCAATTGGGTGCCTCCCTCCCACACGGGAGGTCCCAGGTTCGGCTCCTGGTGCTTCCTAAAAGAAAATGCGCAGACACAGAGAGAGCACACAGGGAATAGAGAGCAGACAGCAAGCACAAACAACAAGGGGGTGGGGGAGAAATAAATAACCCTTTTTTTAAAAATCCATCACCCTTTCTTGGTAAAAATACTTAGAAAATTAGGAATAGAAAGGAACCTCCTTATCATATATGATAAAGAACATATATGAAAAACCCACAAGTAACATCATACTCAATGGTAAAATACTGAAAGCTTTCCCTCTAACATCAGGAATGAGACAAGGATGCCTGCTATCACCATTGTTATTCATCAATGTACTAGAAGTGCTAACCACTGCAATCAAGAAAGGAAAAGAAATAAAGAGAATACAAATTGCAAAGGAACAAGTAAAACTATCCCTCTTCTCAGGTGACATGATTCTTTATATTGAAAATCTCAAAGAATCTACAAGAAAGCTACTAGAGCTAATTAATAAATTCAGCAAAGTGACGAGGCACAAGATGAACATTCAAAAATCAGTGGTTTTTCTATATACCAGCAATAATCAATCTGAAAAGGAAATCAAGAAAAAAATTCCATTTACAATAACAATTAAAAGAATAAAGTCTCTAGGAATAAATTTAACCAAGGTTGTAAAGGACTTGTATGCAGAAAATTGCAAATCTTTGTTGAAAAAAATTAAAGAAGATTGTACCTCAATGAAAGGCATATTCTTAATCTGTATTTCTGTGGTGTGAACTCATGTTGTAAATAGGACCTTTTGAAAATGTTATTATTAGCTAAGATGTGGCCAACAGAATCAGGGTGGAACTTAATCCATATTACTGGAGTCCTTGTAAAGAGAAACCCAAAGCCAGAAGTCAGAGAAAGCCATGGGGAAGAGCCAGAAGTTGGCAGTCAGCAGAAACTGGAAGAGCAGACACAAGGTGAGAGAGATCACCACAAGACTGGAGGCAGAAATGTAAGTAAGGAACCCAAGGATTGTAGCAAGCCAGCACCAGAATGCTAGACTTCGGTGAGAAAGTATGGTCTTGCCAATGTCTTGATTTTGGACTTTATAACCTCCCAAACTGTGAACTACTAAATGCTTTTGTTTAATTCAGCCCATTGTATGGTATTTGTCATAGCAGCCTAGCCGACTAAAACCAAGATTAAATAAATAGAAAGATATTCCATGTCCATGGGTTGGGAGACTTAACTTTAAGATGTCAATACTACACAAAGTGATTACAGATTTAATGCAATCCCAATCAAAATTCTTAAAGCCTTCACAGAAATGGAAAAGCTAATCATCAAATTCATATGGAAGGGCAACAGACCCTGGATTTATACCATATTGAAAGAGAACAAAATTGGAGGACTCACTCTTTCCAATTTCAAATTTTATTACAAAGTTGCAGTAATCAAAACAGTGTGGTATTGGCACAAAGACAGACATATAGACTAATGGAATAGAATTGAGATCACAGAAATAAACTTACACATCAGTGGTCAACTGATTTTGACAAGGGTGCCAAATCCACTCAATGCGGAAAGAATAATCAATTCGACAAATAGTCTTGGTAAAACTGGTTATTCACATGCATAAAATGAAAGTTGATCCTTACATCACACCATATACACCAATGACATAAACTATAAAACTATAAAAACTATAAAACTCTTAGAATAAAACAAAGGGAAATATCTTCAGGATCTTGTATTAGGATTCTTAGACTTTATATCAAATTACAAGCAACAAAACAAAAAATAGATAAAATTGGACACCATTAAAATAAATACTTGTGTATCAATGGACATTATGAAGAAAGTGAAAAATACAACCAGTAGAATGGAAAAAATATTTGAAAACCATATATCTGATAAGGGTTTAATATCCAGAAAAAAAA
>JAQZBX010039747.1:0-22917 GCA_029593785.1 Cabassous unicinctus
AAAAAAAAGTTGTTTAGTTCAAGGAATGGTCCCCCAACTTCTAAGGGCCCTTCCTCTCCCATGGTAACCACAGTCTTGATTTCTGGGCTCTTCTCAACCAAGATCTGGTCCCATTTTACTTTTTAAAATTTACCCTTGGTTCCTGCTCTCACACCCTATATTCATTCCACCTCCTGTTCTTTATTTGTGCTGGTTTCTCAGCCTGGAAGTTTCACCCAGCTAGCTATGGTCACCCTGGTTCTCCTGTTCCCAAAAGGGTCCAATTCTACTTTGACAACAACATCTCTCTCCCTCGTTCTACTTAAGTGAAAGAGGACTTGGAGATAACAGTTTCAAAAAAATTAATTCCATCTCATTATGAGGTAAGATAAAATCTAAGGGGAGAGACACAATCTGGGGCTTGGAAAGAAGGATAGCTCCACCCAAGGGAGCAGAAGAGTGTGCTGACACAGCTCCTTAAGCTGCTTAAGCCAAGGATCTCAGAGTGGTTTCCCTGAAACTCCATGCGTTTGATTAATTTGAAAACTCTGGCTTTTTGCTAAACAGTGCTTTTAGAAAGACTATGGTTTCCACGATGCCTTCCTCAAATGAAGGAAAGAGAGGACAATAGAGTAGAAAAAGTTAGAAGCCCGCATAATCAATGAAGGGAAAAATACAGTCGATACAGTCCTTCACATGGCTGTGAGTTGTCTTACGGGCTGGGTAGATTGGATCATGTGCCCCAGGGAAAGGCATGTTCTTCATCTTAGACTGTGTTCCTGTGGGTATGAACTCATGTGCAAATAGGACCTTTGGAAGATGTTACTTCCAGCTAATGGGGGCCCAAGTGAATATGGGGTGAGCCTTCATCTGTATTAATGGAGTCCTTTACAAGCAGAAGAAATTTGAGCACAGTTAGCCAGAACCCAGAAGTCAGTGGAAACCAGAAGAGCAGACCTAAGGAGAGGGAGATCCCCATGTGACAGGAGGCAGAGGTACAAGCCAAGGAACCCCAAGGATGGTGGCAAGCTAGCACCTGAAGGCTATGGACTTTAGGAAGAAAGCATGGCCTTGCTGATGCCTTGATTTTGGACTACGAGCCTCCAACAGAGTGAGATGGTAAGTTCCTGATGTTGAGCCAGTTCATCATGTGGGATTTGTCATAGCAGCCCTGGCAGACTAAGACATGGGCGTTGGCAATATTTTGACCCTGGCAAAGGAGAATTGGAAAGTTTTTCAGAACATGAACGAATTATTTAGGAATCTTTGTGAAGTTTGTCCAGTTTTCTAGGGTTAGAGGAACAACCCTGGATAGTTGCCCCATCTATATTGTAAGGAGACAGAAGAGGCTGTCTGTCCTCACAGAGATTGCAGTCTACTGGAGGATATGGGTGGATATCTCAGCTTTTAGCACACATGATGTCTGCAGTAGGGGAGGGATTTGTAGTGTTCTCTAGGAACCCAGAGAAGGAAGAGCAGAAGACCCAGAGGTCAAGTAAGAATGAGCCAGGTGGGAAGGAAGAGAAAAATACTCTGAGGCTTTGCCACCCAAAGTGTAGTCCACATAACTTGTTAGAAATGTAAATGATCAGGCCCCACCCTACATCTACTGAATCAGAAACCCAGGGAGCAGGGTCTGGCAATCTGTGTTTGAACAAGCCACCCCAGGTCGTTTTGATACCCACTAAGGCTTGAGGACCATTGTTCTAATTCCTAGCCCCTCAAAGTCCTATCCATGAACTAGAAGCCGTGATGTCATCTGGGAGCTGGTTAGAAATGCTGAGTCTGAGGCCCCACCCCAGCCCTACTGAATAAGAATCTGCATTTTAACAAGACCCCTGCTTTGCTGGGGTACACATTAAAGCCAGAGAAGCATGGCTCCAGGCAGAGAGAGCACCACACACAGGGTTAGAGAGGTAAGAGGATGTTTTGCATCTTAGGGGACCTCCTCGTGGCTGAAGCCTAGGAACCTGTGGGAACATGGTAAACCACAGGAGGAAGGAGACAGGACAAACCTAGAAAGCTGTGGTACATGGTACCCTGAGGACAGTGGGCATCCTGGAAGGTGATAAGCAGAGGAATCACATTTGCGTTTCAGGAAGGTATCTCTGGGGGTTGGAGGATGCCCTGGAGGAGGCGAAATGGGGCAGAGAGACCCTTTGGCAGATAAGAGAGCCCGAGGCTTGATCCCAAGATTTCTAACCTCAGCACTATTGCCATTGTGGGCTGGATAATCCTTTATTCTGGGGGCTGCCCTGTGCATTGTAAGTTGTTTAGCAGCATCCCAGGTCTCTACTCACTAGCTGTGAGTTATGAAAACCAAAAAATTTCTCCAGACATTGCCAAATGTTAGCTGGGGGCAAAATTGCCCCTTGGTTGAGAACCACTAATTTAAGGCAAGGGGGCAAGGTGGGGTAAAAAGGAGAGGTGTTTAGAAGGTTGAATCCAGGGACTTGGTAACCAGTTGAGACTGGGACTGCAGGCACATGGTAAGTCAAACACCAGCATAAAATTAGACCACGGACTTGGTAGCAGTTTGGAAGGAGAGGTACATTCTGAGACCCAAAGTCAGAAGCCAGGTTGCAATTGAGTGTTTGAGCTATTTCTTTCTTTCTTTCTTTTTTTTTAAACAATTTACTGAAGTATATCATTCATACATGAACATACATAAACTCTAAGTGTTCAGTAAACATCGTGATCTTACAAAGCAAACATTCATAACAGCATATAGGGCTCACACACATCACCCCCCCACAAACACCCTGCACTGTTGTGAAACATTTGTTAACAAATCATGAAAGAGCATCGTCAAAAGTATTACTACTAACTATAGTCCATATCTTCCTCCCCTATATATATTTTTTAAGGATTTATTTATTTATTTATTTACTTTTACCCATTTTTACTCCCCCACCCCATTTTTGCTGTTTCTGTGTCCATTGGCTGGGCAACTCTCTGCGTCCGTTTCCTGCCCTCTCTTCTCATCTTTCTCCTCCTGTCTTCACTGGGATTTGATCCTCGGAATCTCCAATGTGGGAGAAAGGCATCCTACTGCCTATGCCACCTTAGTTCCTGATTTTTCGGTGCATCTCACCTTGGCTCTCCCTTGAGTCACTCTCCTGTTACGTCATCATCTTGCTGTGAGGCTTGCGGGGCCTAGCGGCGCACTCATGCACGGGCCTTGGTGGCCCACGCGCCTTCTATATTTTTTTATTTTTTATTTTTACCAGGAGATCCTGGGGGTCAAACCCAGGTCCCTCCATAGGGGAGATGGGCGCCCAACCACCTGAGCCACATCTGTCCCCCTGCTATATCTCTTAAGGTTGACCAAAGATACCCAGAGTTACAGTCATTTCCCATACATGATGATCATATAATAAATCAGGCTTAGTTTATCACCAGCATTCTAAAAACCAAACCTAGGGAGAAAAACTAGGTCTGGGGACACATGCATGGTTTCTAATATAGTGAATGTTTAGCCTACCCTGATTATCACAAAATCAGGTCAGCAAGAATATTCACAATGAGCTATTTCTTTTGATATTTACTTTGGTCTGACAGCCCTGTTACAATTAACAGCAAAGTAGATTTTAACATTGATGATAACCAATACATGAAAAAAAATTATGTGGACAGTCTTATAATTACCACACAAGAGGTATAATAGGATCAAATTTTATAATTGCACAGCTGTTCACTGTCAAAACTCAGCCTGAAGCCTGCAGCTGTCTTTGGCATTCATCTTGCGGAAACTGGGGCTGTGTAGTGGGCAAGAGGTGATGTAGCTTGCCCAGGGACCCCCAAGAACTCATCCTGTTTACAGAGGTGTTGATTATCTGGCCTTTTCATCACATAGTAAAAGGAAAAACCAGCCTCAGCTTATAATTTACTGTTAAAAGAGAACTGAAATAGGCACAGAGCAACATTTCAGATAGCCTTGCTTACTTGTTTGCAAGCCCTTTCCTTTCAATTTGAGCATTGCTAGACAGAGGTAAAATGTGCATTGCTATTAACTCAGCAATGGATTTTAAATATGCATCTGGCTGCATCTAATCCCATCTAAAATGAAAGTCTCAAATCTTGGCTTTCCCTGGGGATAGGAGCCATACAGCATCTTCAGTTGGCAATCTATTTACCAACTTTTGCTTGCATCCTGAATTTCCCCATACACAGGCTTTTAAATGAATACAGAACAACAAACAGGGTTTGAATAAAGAAAAATGGGAATGGGGTGGATGGGGGCAAATGGAAGTTCAAAGGGAAGAATAATCACTCTTCTTTTGTGCACAGTCAAACTGAAATTGAATTTCTACAGGGTGAAGTGCTTTTCAACCCTAACTGTGTATTAGGATTGCCTGGATTTAGTTTGTGTGGGGTGGGCCTGGAACATCAGCAATTTTATTGAGCAGGCAGGTTTGAGATCAGGGCCATCACATATAGTTGCACAGGTTGTGCACTGCACGAGTCCAGGGTCTACATAGCCTATGATGTGAATGGTGCTTCCTGAAGTTTAGCACTGAGGAGACCTGGCTGAGAGTGATTGGCTTGGTGGAGAGTGTATGTGAAGTTGGATATAGCTATATCTGAGTTAAAATGATGGATTTCCCACTCACTAGATATGTGAAGTGGGCAAATTATTTAACCTATATAAGCCTCAGTCCTTTCATCTGTAGGATGGGGTTGATAACAAAAATACTGTATCTACTTTGTAGGGCATTTTGTGAGAATTAAATAAGATAATTCCATAACTCAGGTACACTAAGCCCTGAGATGTTTAGTGCTTTGCCAGACCCAGGAAAAGTTCCTCTGAATAGCCTATCAGGGCCTCACTGAGATCCTGATCTTCTCTGGGACATTTGATTCCCTTGACAATAACTTCACTGTCAAAATTCAGCCTGAATTCTCACAGTCCGGCAGGCTGCGTTGAAATGATATGCAACTCAGTATGTGCTTCTTTCTGAGTCCTGGCTGGGTCTGTAATTTCATCAGCCATCACAATGGAATTAATTACAATCAGCCTTCTCTGAGCATTTGTTTTCAGAGACACATATTTGCATTTTCTGATTATTTTTTCCTTGATAGCCTTAATCAGGAGAGAAAATAAATTGGGGGAGGATTTTGAGGAGTTTTTTTATTGTTGAATTATTGAGTAGAGTTTTTTTTTTTTTTGCTTCTTGCGCAAGGAACTATTGGAATCCTGCCCCATGAATTCTGCTTGCAATGCTGCTGACAGAATGAAAAATTGTAAAATCCTAATTAGCTTTTGAGTTAATGCCAAGGCAGTTAGTGCTAGTGAAGTAAACAATGCCCTGAGAATAAGTTTTTAGATTCATGTTGAGAAGAATAAAAGAAGAATTTTGTCATTCTACGTTTCTGCTCAGAGTTCCTCAGGTGGAGGTCAAGAGTTTCATGCAGCATTTCAATGTCTTGTTCAACAACTTAAGCAGATTAGCTGAACTGGCAACTGTTGGCCTTTAATTAGCCAATGAATTAAATAATAATTGGCAATGCAGACATTGTTATTGACTGATGGATGGTTTAGAAATGCCCAGCATGTTGCCATCCAACACAGATGAGCCTCGGACATCAAAACCCATATGCAGGGTTGCCAGATAAGACATTGCACTGGACATAATTATGCTAAAAAAATTAGTCATTGTTTATCTGAAATTCGAATTTAACTGGGTATCCTATATTTTTATTTGCTAATTCTGGCAACCTCTACCCATGAAGGATTTTTTTCCCCCTTTATTTCCATGTTACCAAATCAATAATACCTTAAACGCATTGCTTTGGAATGAATGATGAGCTAGGCCAGTAAGAAGAGGTCAAGGACAAGGTTTATGCTCTCTCCTCTCTGATGAATACTTCCTTACTGCCAGGATCTTTAGCATCCAGGATGATGCTGTTCTTTAATGGTTTGCTTCCTTTTCGGTTGAGGCTGGTTTGTAGTAGGGCCTAAGTCAAATATTTGACTGGGTGTTCATTTGTTTGAACTGACCATTCTATCTGTTGAATAAAACCATAATTATAAACAGGACAAATTAGGGGAGAGTGATAATGATGATGTTTACTGCTAAAATTTATCAAGCACTTGATAAGTCCAGGCATGATGCCAGGTACCTTATACACATTTCCTCTCTCGTCCCCACCTTGGTGCACTAAGGAGGTACACTATTTCTGTCCCTGCTTTACAGACAAGAAAACTGAGGCTCAGCACAGGCGAGCACCTTGCCTAATGCCCCATTTCTAGGAAGTGGAGGAGCAAGAAGATACAGCCTCCTCCAAGATGGCCTACTGGAGATCAGCGCTTCTCAACTGGTGGACGATTTTGCTCCCAAGGGGACATTAAGCAACATTAAGAGACATTTTTGGCTATCACACCTTGGGAGGAGGTGCGGTAGTGCTGCTGGTATCTGGTGGGTAGAGACCAGGGATGCTGCTAAACATCCTAGTGTACACACATGGGGCAGCCAGGGTCGAGAAACCCTGCTGTAGAGAGAAGGCAGGAGAAAAACGGGGGCATTTCATTCCCAATGCAACTGCTTCATGTCGTAGGCTTGTAAGCCTAGTAGCCTGTGGCCTTTGGGGTGTGAGAGGGGGGTCAGTGAGAGGCAGGCACACCAAGAATAAGGCTGACATCCTACCCACCGATTGCTTACCACACTCTGGGATTTCTTGACAATTTGTCTTGCCTTCTCCAGTGCAAATGTCCATGTCTCCTGTAAAGGCAAAGTTAGACAGTATTACAACTTGTGCCCCATGTTTGCTTTCTAGGTCTCTTCTAAAGTTAGGATTGTAAAAGTCTATACGTTTGTCATAAAGAATTCATTGTATAAAATTGTTATAAAACAATTCACAAGAAGGCAATTCCATATTAATAACCACCTTTATTTGGGGCTTTACTCTGTGCGGGACGCTGGGCTAAGCGCTTTACAAACATTATCCTATTTAGTCATCATAACAGCCTTGAGAGGTGTGATCATTTTACAGACGAGGAAATGAAGTGCAGAAAAGTTTAAAAAACTGGCCCAGGATTCCACAGCTAGTGGCTGGCAGAGATGCAGTTTGGACCTCTGCTTTCCTAACCCGTATGCTCCTCTGATTTCCCTACGTAACTTGTTCTTGGGTCCAAAAGCCCTTAATGGCAGGAGACTGCAATAACCAGCCTAAGTGCCTTGAGCAACAAATTATTGGCAAGCTCAAGAACGGCTGATGACCAGCCAGAGATATGCTCCAGCTCTCATCTGCCTTCTCTTCTCCTGGTTAAAGACCTCCTGCTTTCTTTCAACCATTTCTAGAGACCTAAGTACGCCTTCAAAGTTTACGCTGCAAGTATAAAGAGTTAGCTAATTATTACCAGGAACTATAGTCAGGAAAGTCCAAGGACCACTGTGTGGTTTGTGGGAGGGATGGGAGGAAGACAACACTGGGAGGGGGCTGAGAGACAGGGAGGGTCATATACTGGCTCTGCCACACTCCTCCTCTGTCTGCTCCCTGCTTAGCCTTAATAAAGAGCACGGTCATTGGGTCACAAGCACGGCCTCAAATCTCAGCACTGCTGCTTACTAGCTGTGCAACCTTGAGCAAGTTATACTCTAAGCCCTTCAGTATCCTTTATGTTTTGCATAAAATGCAAAACATGTATTAAAACTCTGTTTTTATCATTGACAACATGGGGATTCTAGTGACTACCTCCTAAGGATGTCGTGGGGATGACAGATCCATGGGCCTGGCCCAATAACCCCTTGCTCAATAATTGATAGTTTTTTTGGAAAACTTCTCTGTCTTTCAGTTTCACTTCCCTCCTCACCCAGATCAGTAGGAAAGCTGAGATTTGGGGAGAGAATCTTAGCTCTCCCTCCATGTGACTGAGAATTTTGTTCCTGTATTTAAGCAGCAACAATGGAGGCTGGAATGGGATTTTTGATATGGCTGGTGAGCAAGAGAAGGCCTTCTGGGAGATGCTGGCCGTTGTTGCTAGTGGATGCTCAGAACTCAAGCCCCTACTTGACTCTTCTGCTCGTTCTTCACCCTGGAAGCTGCCTTTCTCCACCCTGGAGCTCCATGATGTTCACGCAACGTGACCGATGTTTCCAGAACATGTGCATGGAGGCTTCCCTGCTCAGTGTGAGCCTGGGATGGAGTGAATTTTCCAGGAGGTGCTTTGCAAAGGACGGTGGCAGAGCCAATGGCAGCTCTGCCTCCATGGCCAAGCCTTGAAACCTTGCCCCTCGAGTCTGCCCCTAATCAGATGCCTCTGGCTCAGGCTCATGGGATGGCGAACAGTGTCTCTTGTCCAAGGCAGCAGGCCTGCTGAAATCTGAGATTGCATGGCAGTGACTTGAGGAAAGAGGCCACTCTCCTGGTGGATTTGGTTGTCAGGATGCCCTGGTTCGGTGTGCAGATTTAAAGACAAGGAAACCCCACCGTGCCAGTGGGCAAACAGCTGTGTCCTTGATGCCTTATCTCCCACCACTGCCGTGGCCACCCAGCCTCTCCCTGAGACTCCCCAGACCTCCTCATGGTCAGGCAAAAGAAGGGCCAGTGTCATGATACAGGCTGGTGGGCGCCTCCCAGGCTGTGCTTCAACCCAGCACCCAGTGTCCACCATGACTGGTCAGCAGCAGTGCCCAAATGGCTCGTTACAATCCTCACTTTTAAAACATGGACACATTTAACAGAAAGACTGCTTGGAGGATGGCCCCATTCAAAAACTGATCTTATTGAATACAGTTTTGGCTTTTTCTGGAAACTCTGACAAACCTGAGGAATTTTCTTATTGCATAAAGAAGGCATCTCTAAGCAGGTCAGTATAAGACACTATACCTAAGTGCAAATTTCTCAATGGCACCCTTCTGGGCTACTCTTCTTAGCCTAAAGTGCATTGTCCACAATGCTGACACCTGAGGGTGGTGCTCCACTGCTTTAAATTATGTGCCACCCTAAGGGCCAGTTCAAACATCTACAGGGCCTAGCAAAGTCCCTGATATATAATAGGTGATCAATAAATATGAAAATAAAGAAATGAAAAAATACATTTATGATGTTACATTAAGTAAGGAAAATATCAACTTTAAGAAATTTAACATTGATATAAAGCTTACAGTCTATGTTCTAATTTTTTCATAGGTCTCAATAATGTCCTTTTGGTCATTTTCTCTTCCATTATTAGATCCAGTCCAGGATGATGTATTACATTTAATTCTCAATATCTCTTTAGTCGTTCTTTTTTTTTTTTTTAATGTGGAAATATATATATACAACATAAACTTTCCCTTCTCCACCACTCCCAAGCATACCATTTAGTGGTCTTAATCACATTCATAATAGTGTCCTACCTTCACCACCATCCCTTACTAGAACTTTCCCATCATCCCAAACAGAAACTCTACACCTATTATGCATTAACACCCTCTGCCCCTGGTAACCCATACTCTACTTTCCATCTCTACGAATTTGCATATTCTGGCTATTTCATATAACTGGAATCATACAGTATCTGTCTCTTTGTGTCTGACTTATTTCACTTAACATGATGTCTTTAAAGAAGCAATTAGATTTTAATTCACTCAGTTCTCTGGGTGCTCAATGTTTAGTGGAGGGATAGAGAGAAGGAAACGATAAAAATATGAAGTGGCCTGTGCTACACTGGAGGCCTTTAGGTCCCACGCTTAATGCTGGGTGTGATTGGCTGCTTTTCTGGTCCTCCCCAGGATGCTAAGGGCAAAGCAGCAGGAAGCCAGGGCCAGGCTACAGGAAAATGCTCCAGCCTCTGACAAGCAGGGGAGTCTGAGCCTCCAAGAACAAATTTGTCTGTTTATCTTAATGACAAGTAAAGGGGGAAAATCGTTAAGCAGTGTAAAATGAAAATAAGTGCCATCTCTCCCTGGTAACCTTTTCACTGCTGGCCATTTTATATTTAAGTCTGTGTTTCTAAAATATAAGAACCATGTTCCATTTTCTGAAAAATTAAAACTTCGGAATAGACGATGCAATTCTAATGAGTGATTGGAGAAAACGTTTGGAAATGGACTGTGAGCTGGACATAAAACTCTCTGGTTGGAAGCCAAAGTGGTGTTGATGCCTCAGCTAAAGCAATCACCCAAGGTATGGGCAGATTCACCGCCAACAGTGAGGGGCTTGGTCTGGAAGCATTTATTTGATCCTGCAATTTGTTACGTGTAAATCTTTTCAGCTTGTCATTTCTTTCTCCCTTTGGTTATCATTTTTCCTTTTCCAGCTTCAAATCCTATTCAGAATCTCTTTATTTAACACCGTCATGCATGGATTGCTGAGAAACTATCGCACAGGCCCACAGAGAGATATAAATCTGGGGCTTATGGTCCAAAGAACCATGGACGTATATTTGGATTTCTTTTACTCAAGAACTTGGAAACTACCCAAGGACAACATGGCATGGTGCCCCAAAAGTCTGCAAATGGGAAATGACAGCTTTTGCTTGATCATCAAAGCATACAGCAGCAAATAGCCATGGCGGTTTCTAAAACACGTTTGACTAGAGTAGCTAAGTTTTCATCCAAACCAGAGCCAGCCCAAAGTCTTCAGCTCAGAGGAGAGGCTTGGTGACCACTGACTACTCTCGTTCCCCAGAGTGAGGATGATTCTCCACCCTGGGCTCTGAGCAGTTTGGATGATGGGAAAAGCAAGGGCCAAGCACCCATTGCCATAGTTTCTTGGGCAAAGGGGTGGCCTGGTAGGGTTTGCACTCTGCCAAGAATTAACCAAATGGGAGCCCAAGGAAAAGGAAGAAAGGTGTCTACTTAATTTAGCAGTGCAATGTGGGTAAAATTTCTATCTTCAGTGATACTGTATTTTTCACTCAATCATAGTCCCCTTTTTCATTTCCCACTTAAAGTGAATTTGGATCCTAGAGTGTTTGCGGGTTTGAATCCTGGCTTCATCATTTACTAGTTGGTCAACTTGGGTAAGTTGCTTAAGCACTCTGTGCCTCAGTTTGCTCATCTCTAAAACGGGGATGATAGTATTGTTGTGAGCATTAAACAAGAGAGTACTTGTACAGTGATTAGAAAAACACCTCGCATTTAGTAAGCAGGATATTAGTGGTAACTATAATTGGTATTGTTAACTGGGTTGTTATGTTACCAACACACAGCTAGGAAAATTACAATAATTGTAACATCAGCCTACACTAATGTGTGCTACTTTTCAATGTCCCTGAAAACCACCCTGGGAAGAAAGTATTATTTTTCCCATTTTATAGATGAGAAAACTAAGGCTCAGGGAAGTTACATAATTTAATCAGGGCCATTTCCTTGTAAGAAAACAAGGGGAGACAACAGGGGATGTTTTCTCTGGAGAAAAGATGATTCATGGGAGATATAAAAATTCTTTCTAATGATTGATGTGGGTGGGGAGTAACATTGCTCTGTTATTTTATAAGGCTTTGTGTGAAGGCTTAACATATTTCTTAAAATAATAAGTAACTTTTTAAAAGTCAGAGCTGTACACCAATGGAACGGTCTGGCAAATCCTTGTCATTGGAAATGGTCCAGTCTTGGCCAGCCAGCTCAGAGTAGGATTCTATGAATAGAAGGGTGGATTCTGGCATTTGATAGGACATTTGACTAAATTACCCAGGATTTCCTGTGATTTGATGTTGGTGCTCTTTATTTACCAAAGAGCTTATGGGTGAACTATAACAACAATAAATACAACAGCAACAAAAGCTACCATTTGCCATACATACAAGTAAGCGCTTCCCAACATTATCTCATTTTTCATCACTACAGCTGTATCACAGATACTATGATCCTTATTTTACAGATGAACTAAACTGAGGCTTAGAGCAGATAAGTAATTTGCCCAAAGTCACAGGGCCAAGAGAGAGGCACATTCCAGATTCAGTTCACACCTGTTTGGCACAAAACCATCCTCTTAATCCTGCTCTGAGAGATGTTAATAGGTGTGCTAGAAAAGTGCTTTTTTTTTTATTAAAAATTTTTTTCTTTTTTTAAAAATTTTACCGGGAGGTCCCAGGGATTGAGCCCAGGTCCCTCCGTATGGGAGATGGATGCCCAACCATTTGAGCCACATCCGCCCCCAAAAAGTGCTTTTTTTAAGTTAAAAAGTTGGGAAAGTTGCAAACTAACCCTCCCCACTGGGAGAGCCACAACACACATTTAACATATTCAAAAGTTTGAGCCATCTTTGGTAAGGAACATCACTTAGTGTTCCCAAACATTCAAATGTCTCAGCTACAGTACATTGCACTCTATCAACTGCGATGGGAAACATGTTAAGGACAAGTGTATTGGGGATACTCAGGGACTCAATAAAATTTCACTTGATATTTCAAGAGCATTGGTGAATTGGACAAGACACATTCCCTAACTGGGTGTTCTCAGGTTCTGTGATGTTACAGAATTGAATTCTGGTAAACTTAGGAAGTGAAGAAAAATTGTATTTTTTAGCATGAGCTTCTATAGTGAACAATTTTTAGTAATTGAGTTCTCTGCATCAATTATAGCAGCAGTAGATTTGAAAATTACAGAAAGTGCCTTTTGATTGCTTTACACTTTTGACAGCAGTGACAGGTTCCCATAAAGGAGAAAGCCCCTGGGAAGTGAAATGAGGATTTTAGACGTGTGTTTTTTGTTTTTTTTTTACTTACAGGGAGCATGGGTGTATGAGGGGAGATGACTGGGGGTTGGGAGAAGATCACTGATCTACTCTGAATCTTATCCAAAAGTTTATTATTCTTCACACCCAAGTTTCGTGGTTGAAGTTGATCTAAAAAAAAATGGAGTAAGACGTGAAAGAAATTATGTCTAAAGGCATTTACCATTCACTGGAAGAGATAAGAACATAAATAATACAGTATAAGGCAAACTATAAGAACCAAAAGGAAAGTAAGTAAAAGGGCTTTAAGGCTATTTCGTTTAAGTAGGAAGACAAAGGCAAGAAGCTCCACTGTATATGAGGTTTTATCAAATAGTGGCATGTCTGGCCTTGGGTGGAATTTGCTCGTCTGTTATTTTGTCTGTGTTCCACTATATCTTCCAGTTGCTGTTTTCCAGTAAGTAGGATATCTCAGTTTGATTTCTGACATCACCCAGCTCTGATTGGCATTTATGACTTTAGGTTATGTGGAATAAGTGTGGAATAAATGAAGTCAGTGATGTATCACTTTTTTCTTTCAGGGACTAAGAGAGAGAGAGAGAGAGGGAGGAAGGAAGGCCACTATCTTGAAACACATTCCCTTTTATCGCTGATTGTCTGTTCTTCATACGTATTTTACCATTAGCTAAATTATCTTCTTTCATTCTCCTAGGCTAAATCTGCATTGTATAGCTATTAGTATCATCAGTACATTTAATTACGTTCTTGCTATGGTTTCATTTTCTTCAGGCAACACCTTAACAAAAAAGTGCCTTATTTTAAACAGCACTATTCTCACCTACTCCTTTTCTGACATAATTCATTGGTTTTACACCATAACTGCCACCCCCCCTCACTACTGTGATGGTTAAGTTAACCTGTTGCCTTGACCAGGTTATCCTTTCTGGTTGTTTGGTGAAGCAAGCACTGGCTTGATTGTTACCAAGAGGATATTTTGTGGACTTAAATAATCAGTATGTTGATTGCATCTATGACTGATTACATCTGCAATTAACTGAGGAGATTGCCTTCAGCAATGAGAGAGGTTTCAGCCAATCAGTTGAAGGTCTTAAAGGGAGCTAATGGTTTCAGCAGTCAGAAGGAAGAATTTCTATTAATACTTCAGCAGCCAGCTTCTCCTGGGCAATTTGTCAAAACCTTCATTGGAGTTCCCAGCTTAAGCCCTGCCCTACGGAATTTGGATTTGCCAATCCCCACTGTCACGTGAGCCAATTCCTATATATATATATATATACTGTTAGTCCTGTTTACCTGAAGAACCCTGACTAATTCAGTTACATACCATCTCCCACTTCCTCTAGAAGTTCTTCTATGTGTCAAATACCAGGCATTGTTTATATTTTACCTCTAAACTTTATACCAGCCCTGCAAGGTGGAAATGAACAATTCCTAACTCTGGTTTATAGATGAGAAATCCAAGGCCCAGTGCTATCTGGTGAATTGTCCAAGGCTGTACAACGAATACTTTTGTTCGATTTTAACTGTTTCTTCTGCAGAGTCCGGGCAGGTGCACAAGTTCTCCAGTGCTAGACCTCCTGGGCTATTCTGAAGCTCCTGCATTTCCTATTCATAGAATGCTGCTCTACTCTTTAAACAAATGATTTATGGTCAATAATTGGGTTAGTGAGATGGTGAGATTGGTGGAGTCATTAGGTTACTTAAGTCAATTGTTCTGTAACATAGTATTTTAGCTTTTTAATAGTAGGTAATTTGCTTTCAGGTTGCTAGATCAGTCTTGCCCAATGTTACACAGTTACTCAATCTACTTGTATTAGTTTCTGATCGCTACTGTAACAAATTGCCTCAAATTTAGTGGCTTGAAACAATACACAATTATTCGACTATAGTTCTGGAGGACAGAAGTCTCAAATGAAGCTTAAAATCAAGGTCTTGGCAGGCCTAGTTCCTTCTGGAGGCTTTAGAAGCCTTCCTTGCCTCCACCAACTTCTAGAGGCTGCCTCTATTCCTTGGCCCATGGCTGCATCACTCCAATCTCTTACATCAGACATCACATCTACGACTACTTTGATCTCCTGCCTTCCTTGTGAAGGAACCTTGTGATTACACTGGGCCCACCTGTTTAATCCAGGAAAATCTCCCCATCTGAAGATCCTTAACTTAATCACACCTGCAAAGTCCCTTTTGCTGTGTTAGGTAACATATTCACAGGTTCTGGGGATTAGGATATGGGCATTATTAGAGGATTACTATTTTTAGGAAACAGTATCCACTATTTATTCAACAAGTATTTATTGAGCACTTAACATATGCATAGATGCCGGGCTATGGAGGAATTGCAGGGAGCAGCACTGTGTTTGAGAAATAAGTCAGATCATCTGTTCTCATGGAGTTTATACTCTAATGGAAGAGGCAGACATTGAGTAATACTTTTTCACTTATTTAGTTCATTGTACAATTGTTTAATTACAATTGTAATAAGTGCTAGGAAGAACAGTGTGTGATGAAAGGAGAGGACCCCGGAGGACCTGGCTTAACTTGGGGCATCAGGGAAAACTTCTAGAGGAAATGACTTCTGAGCTGAGCTTTGGTCTAGATGATTGATTAGGTGAAGATAAGGGCAAGAGTCGGGGCTGAGAGACCAAGGATTACAACTTTAAAATTCAAAGGTCTCTTTAGAACTGTTCAAATTCATTAGGGTCATCAATTTCTCTTGCACTAAGAGTAGAAATAATATGTTCTCAGGAGAGAAATAGTTGTCATTTTTTGAACTTCTCAAAAGCAGGCAAGAAATACTTTCAAATCTTGAATATTAAATATGTATCTTCATAGGAATCATTTGATTTTTTTCTACTTATCGGAAGTCAAGTGGAACTTATTTGTATTATTATTGCTGTCCTTTCAAGATTCTTGACATCTCTGAGTTTAATGGACCCTAAATAAGTTTTTAAATATGTCTAAGTAAATAAATTCTCCAAGATTCCAAATATGGGCTTTAATATAAATACATCTTGAACTCTGGCAAGATCCTTTGAAATGCTTGGAGAAAAGTATGAACTGTAGCCCATAAGTTCAAGCAAAGTGTTTTAATGCTTTTTCCAGTTCCATTTGGTTTTAAACCTTCAAATATTCAGGGAGCCATTTAATTAAATGATTTCTGACATTTAAAACGTCTCTGTTTCTGTGATAATTTTTTGTCTATTGACCTTTGAAGAGTTTTGTGGAGGCAAAATACACAAAAGGGAAATGAAATCACATTGTTTTAATTTTCACTTATCTGATTATGAGAAATAGTGCGCATTTTCCCCTAGATTTTTGGTCCTTTGTCCTTCTTTTTCTGTAAATCCATTGTTTGTGAACTTTGCCCAGGTTTTATGATTTTATATGAGCTCCTTGAAATGTAGAAGAAATAATTCTTCATGTCGCATATTACAAAAACATTTTCCTGGTTTGCCATTTGTCTTTTGACTTTGTGTTTGGCAGGTTTTTACTAGTCACATGTGTAAATATTTCCCTTTGTGACTCTTGGCTGACAAATTATAAATAAAATTGCTCAAGTTTTTCTTCTTCAGTGGTACTATATTCTTTACGTTTCAACTTTTAGTTCATGTGGGATTTATTTTTCTAAAAGGAAGAGATAGGCAAATAATTTAATTTTTTCCCCAAATGACTAGCTTTTAGTCTCAACCATTTATTGAATAATCCAATGTTTTACCCCGATTTGAAATGCTCTCTTTATCAAAAACAAAAATCTCAAATGCATTTGGGTTTCTTTCTGGATGCTGTATTTTGTTCCATTTTTAAGCTGCTTTTCCTGCATCTAGGCTATCCTTCTGTCATTTGCCTCATTGTTCATAATTTTCTCAGATGTTTAAATATGAACTTTGAAAATATTGTCAAGTAAACAAGTCAACAACCAACAACTTGCTTGCATTTTGATCTCTCATCTATGAAATTGGGATAATGGAATAACCTTACAATTGTGTGGGAGGATTTTAGATGACATGTGCCAAGTGCTTGTTCCAGCTCCTGGCATGTTGCAACCACTCAAATGGTAGCTATCATTGCCTTTTACTTTTCAGCCCCTAACGTGTACCTACCACACCACAGGAGCTCAGCAAACGTTTATTAAGAGAAGGAAAGAATGACAAGCCTATCAATTTCACTGAAGAACTCTTGACTAGTACCATTTCTGGTCTCAGTGACAAAAGATATGGTTGTTTTCCAGTCACGGCCAGTGCCTAGGAAAGGGAAAGGGACCCTAAAAGAGATAGAGTAGGTGCAAGGAGGATGGAGAAAGGGTGGAGAAGTTTCAGGAAGGGAAAATGACAAGCAGTGTCAAATGCTGCAGATAACGGCAAAAATGTCCCTTGGATTTGGCATCCAGGGGGTCATGGTTGATGTTAAGCAAAGGTGTTTCAGCAGAGTTGTGGGCTAGACACCAGAGTGCAGTAAGTTGAAAAGCAAATGGGAAGTAACGAAGGGGTATGCAGAGGATAAGCTCTACTCTTTTGAAAGATTTGGATTGATGATAATGATGATGATGATGACTATTTAGCACTTATTACATGCAAACCATTGTTCTAAAACTTCGATTCCTTTCTCTCTCTCTATTATACATATGTATGTTCATACACACAGATGTATATTAATTCACTTAATCTGCATAGCAATCCTATGAGGTAAAAGTACTATCCCCACTCTATAGATGAAGAAACTGAGGCTCAGAGTGATTAAGCAACTTGCCCAAAGAGAGACAGCTACTAAAAAGTGCAAGCAGGCTTTGAGCCAGGAGGTTTGGCTCCAGGATCTGTGCTCTTAACCATCATTGTGAACTGATCCTCCATTAGAGGAAGGAGAGAAATTTGATTGTAGTTGGAGCAGAATGGGGAGACTAATTAAAAAATTTTTTTAGAATATTCTCAAGCAGGTTTATAGGCATTCTCCTTTTCTTCCATGAGTATAGATAACTTCAGGACAGCTTTCCCCAATTAGGTGGTACACTATTATGTTTCCGTAAAAAAGTACTGAACTCCAAATAGATTGGTTCTAAAACCTCCAATTCCCACGGTCCTTCTAAGAAGCCTTATTCCTGGGGGATTGGAGGCTAGAAAACCAGTAAAGGAGTTTAAGTTAATAAGTCAGCCAGAAGAGGGGCCCAAATCAAGGAATGGTTGGGAAAAGAATGGTGCTAGAGGGTAGGTGGAGACATAAGGAGTTTTGGATGTCTGAGAGGTTAGCAGAAGACAACAAAAAGGTTCATTAGCAGGAAAAGGGAAACTAAGCTCATGGAGGACCCCTCTCGGGCTTGTTCCAGGCTTCAATATGACAAGTCTCAACCTTCAGTGCTCATCAGAAGCTTTGTAGAAGCGAAGATGCTTGAGTCCCACCCTACAAATATACTGGATCAGATTCCCTGGGATTGGGGTCCCACATACGTTTCTGAAAACTGCTTCGTATTCTTAAACAAGCTAGACATTTAGAGCTACAGCTTTGGTACATTGCATTCAGACCAGATACATACTTGCAAAGGAGGAAGTAAAGCAAACACAGGTTCAAGACAACCCTTCCCCATCTTCTCTTTCATTCCACAAATCTTATGAAGCACCTACTATGTGCCAGGCTGTCCTGTGCCCATCCCCTGGGAATAAGAGGATGAGCAAGAAAGACATAGACCCTGTCCTCAAGTGCTAAGAAATAAACCAAGTGCTGTCACAGAGAAGGAAAGGAGACCTGCTTGAGGAAGGGACATTTAAACAGAGACCTGAAGGAGGAAAAGGAGCTGGCCATGCAGAGACCCAGAAGGGGTTCTAGACAGAGTCCAAGGACAAGGTGCTGAGGCAGTCAAGAACTGGTGTGTTGGGGGAACTCTTATTCCACCTTTAAGACACACAGCCTCCTTTGGGAGAGCTCAGTTGGCAGTCACCTCAACTCCTTATTCCCCTCCCCAGGAGGGCCCGGCCTTCCTCCACTGAGGTTTCTGTTCCTCTCTTCGAGCACTTGTCCCTTCATCATCATTGTTTACATGCCTGCCTCTCCTGCTAGACAGCTTTGCATCTCTCTTTCCTGGCACAGTTTTTGGAAAACTGTTCTACATAATTCAGTCGACATAAATATTTGCTGGCTAAAAAAGAAAAACAATCATTCTGAAGGAGTGGTGGGATTTTAGACAAGCCTCGCAGCTCTCTGCGTCTCAATCATATTATTTATTAAAAGGAGAATGATATCTGTCTTGCAGACGTGTGATGGATAAAAGAAATACCTTGCTTAGAGTGCCCGGCAGTGGGGTGGGGTTATGGGGGGGGACTCATCAATCATGTGTGGAGACATGATGGACTGGGTGAGGGCATGGCTGCGTGATTTAATTGGTATTGAGAAAGTTGGGATACTTGCGTAAGATTCTCGGAAGTTAAACTTTGCAGGTTATTTAATTAAAACTAAAATCAAAGCTGCCATTACTTCCCTCTGATTCTGAGAACTGATTATGATGAATGTGCTCCACAGCTAGGCTCAACAGGGTGCTGCAGATGTGAAGAGCTGGAGGGCTGACGTTCAAAGCCCTGGGTTGAGTTCAGGTTTTACTCCCTAGCTACAGGATCTGGGTCAAGCCCTTAAGCTTCTACTGCAAAATGTGTTTGAGAATTATACTTGTAAAACAGAGTTTGGCCCCATGATACTGGATTAGAGTCAGAGACATCAATCAGTATGAACTCATGTTTATATATGTATGTGTGTGTAAATGTGTGTATGTATACACACAGAGGGATGAAGACATGCAAACATATCTAAGTATTCATGAGTTGTGTACATATATTTTTCCCTAGCTCTGCTAATTAAGAGAGCTGAGAAACAACGACATTCCTGTAGCAATGAACGTACTCGATGCCCAGATCTTGGTTTCTGATACCATTTCCCCATAAAAGCAACCAACGCTCCTTGGAGAAATGGCTGATTCTCAGACTAGGGCAGAAAAAAATGCAAATCTTTATGGAGAATCTTATAGAACCAGAAAGCAAGGAAGTCTTCAAAAAATAGAAGAATAGAGGTATGTCACAGAGACATAGAGCCAAACCAGAAAGCTGTCCCAATGGCCAAATCTGGAACAATTTGAACAACAAAATAAATAAGGTAGTATAGGATTATAATTCAAAGTATTATATTTATATACATGAGTCCATACTGATATAAATAAATGATTGAACAAATAAATAATTGGGGAAGAATTCCAAGTAATATATATAGATACTCCCTTTTCCAGGTGGTAGAGCTGAGCTTCCTCCACCCCTGCAGTGTGGGTTGGACTTAGTGAGTGACATGCTTCCAAAGAACAGAGGATGGGAAAGGAAACCTAACTTTACAGTAGAGACACCACCTGGCAAACACGACATCAAACAAGTGACCAAGTTTCACATCCCCAGGGAAGTTATGTGGATAATCATGTCCCCCTGATAAAATGGGATGAGAAGGGCACTTTGCCTTTTTGGTGTTCTATCCTCAAACTGGCAAACCCAGTGTAATTGTGAGAAAAACATCAGACAAACCTAATTTGAGGAACGTTCTATAAAATGCTCTACCAGACCTCCTCAAAACTGTCAGAGACATGAAAAACCAAGAAAGAACCTGTCCCAGACAAGAATAGACTATGACAACTAAATGCAATGTAGTGTCTGAGATTGGATCCTGGAACAGAAAATGGACTGAGTGGGAAAAAAATGGTGAAATTTGGTTAAATTTGGAGCACAGTTAATGTAACATTGGTCTCTTTAGTTTTGACTAAATGATATAAGATGGTCAGGGGGCACTGAAACTGGGGTGTATGGGAACTCTGTACAATCTTGGCAACTTTCTTTAAAACTAAAATTACTCTGAAATGAAAGGTTTATTAAAAACAAAACAGAGGGAAGCAGATGTGGCTCAAGCAATTGGGCTCCTGCCTACCACATGGGAGGTCCATGGTTGGGTTCCCAGTGCCTCCTAAAGAAGACAGCAAGCTGGCATGACAGGCAGGTACGGCAAGATGACACAACAAGATGACATAACAAGAGACACAAGAAGAAAAAACATAATGAGAGACATAACAAAGCAGGGAGCAGAGGTTCCCAGTGCCTCCTAAAGAAGACAAGCAAGACAGTGAGCTGATGTGACAGGCAGGTGCAGCAAGCTGATGCAACAAGATGACGCAACAAGAGACACAAGAAGAAAAAAAAAACATAGTGAGAGACAACAAAGCAGGGAATGGAGGTGGCTCAAGTCATTAGGCGTCTCCCTCTCACATTGGAGGTCCCAGGTTCAGTTTCCGGTGACTCCTAAAGAAACAAGGAAGACGAACAGACACAGCAAGTGCAAACAACGAGGGGGTGAGGAGAAATAAATAAATAAATAATAAATCTTTAAAACAAAACAAAACAGAGGTTGGGGAAGATTAGATGATACATCTGGAACCATGTTGTGGGCTCACAGGTCTAAACGCATCATTATTATTATGAACAAAACAGCACTGTTGTTTGTATGGAATGAAATTTAGTGATTTTTAAAAATATACTATACCTATTTATCAGAAATATATTTTTAAAAATAATGAATGGTAGAAAGCAAATATACACTATTTTTAAATTACACTTATTTTTTTCCCATTCCATTAATTTTTTTATTAGAGAAGTTTTGGGTTTACAGAACAGTCGTGCATGAAATAGGGGATTCCCATATACCTCCCTATTATTAACACTTTGCATTGTTGGTATGGTACATTTGTTACAATTGATGAAAGCACATTTTTATAATCATATTATTTACTATAGT
The DNA here is from genome assembly GCA_029593785.1 of Cabassous unicinctus. Classification (NCBI taxonomy): domain Eukaryota; kingdom Metazoa; phylum Chordata; class Mammalia; order Cingulata; family Chlamyphoridae; genus Cabassous; species Cabassous unicinctus. The sequence goes on from JAQZBX010039747.1 coordinate 21,400, forward strand.
CCATGGTTTAACTTAGGGTTCAGTTTATGTTATGCAGTTCCATGAATTCTGTTTTTTAAATTTTGTTTTCTAGTAACATATATACAATCTAAAATTTCCCCTTTGAGCCACATTAAAATATATAATTCAGTGCTGTTAATTTTTTTGCTGTTTATTTTTTTAATACTATTTTTTATTAATTTTTAAAAGAAACTTAGATTACATAAATGTTACATAAAAATGTAGGGGATTCCCATATGCCCTGAAATTTAGTAATTAATGGATCGTAGAAAATACTCAATTTCCTGTCCATCTGCGATTTTTTCCCTAAATCTCACTACTTGAGACCTTCTATTAAGAGATAACAGATGCTTTATTTGACATGTAACATTAAAATAAAGTAAATTCCTTACGTCTGCTTGTTTATTTTTCAGTCAAAGAAGAATGTGTCATTCTTCTCATAAAAATGATAGCAAACTTCCTCCCTGCCATAGCTATTTATGTCAGCTTCTTGGTGGCTTGGATCCCAGGGAAACACGAAATCCCTGTGCATGCGCTGGAGAGTTTCTGGCTCCTGTAGAAATCGGATTCACCCTGGAAAGGCCGTTTCCAAGTCCGGCTTGCTTTCCTAAGGCGGCAGGTCTCCCCAGCAGTTTAAGTGGGCTGGAGGTCCCTGGGAAATGAGAACCCATCTCCACGCAGGGCGCATGTACTGGATACAATTGCCTTTTACTATGGATCAGAGTGGTGGGAAGTAAGCCTCAAGTGTGCCGCTGACATGTTTGGAATTGCAGCATGTCCCACTATAGGTTAGGAAGGGGGATCTCAGAGTTAGGGGACCCAGGAGGGAGCAGCGTAAACCTGAGGAGGCTACTGGCTGCTCTGCCTGAGGCCCCACCAGGCCCCTGCATTGTAACACTCTGATCTGAAAAGAGAGGCTTAAAGAGCCAGGGGGCACACGTGAGGGTGCCACATTCCATTTTCAGTTTGAGGGTTCTGGTGTCAGAATCACTCTTACACACTTACACACACAGACACACCAACAGCCAATGCCCTATTTCGTGTGCAAATGAAGGGAGGAGTGGTAAAAATAATTCCCCCAAGCAGGTAACATAAATTTGTCAAGTCTGGTCTTTACAAAGCACAGCTGCAATTTTCTCTTCTCTCCCCTCCATGTCTTCCCTTCCTTCCTCCCTTCCCTCCTTCCCTCCTTCCCCTCCCCCGTTTCTTTTTTTGATGCCAGTCAAGCACTATGGATTGCGTTTTGCTTCAATTAATTGTAAATGGAGTCTGTCCTTTTTGGATGGGCAGGAAGTGGGTCTGGAACTTTAATAACTGAGCTGCAAATGCTCAACAAGTGGTTCGCTGAGATCCCCAAACGTGGCTCCACATTTTACTTTCAGCCCCTGTAAAAGCTAGAGGGCTGCTGCTCTTCCTTGCTTGTTTCTGCCCTGCCAGCTCCCAGGCGCAGGGGAACCCCTCCATTCCCTCCATCCCACAGCACGCACATCCCTGGGATTAGCTAATCCTGGGGGGACG
>JAQZBX010039748.1:0-22914 GCA_029593785.1 Cabassous unicinctus
AAAAAAAAAAAAGGAATTTATTCTGGATGAAAACCTGGTTTGTTTGGAGCTGTTCAGAGATGGGCCATGTAAGGGAATCTATTCAAGGCAGATTTTAACCCAGCATGATTTCTGCCGTATAACACTGATTTAAGAAGCTGACCCACTGGGTAAGATGTGACCCATAACACGTAGGAAAGAGTATTTCTGGTCAACCCATTGCTACGTGTTGCTAACAACAACAACAAAACAACGAGAGGCATCGACTTGTGCTATCAACAAAAAGTACGTGACGAGGCTCCCTTTCTAGGTCCACGTTTTGGTACCATGGGATGATGAAGCAGCTGCCTACACCTGTGCTGGCTGCCTATTTTCATGTCCCATAATAAAGCACAAAAGGCCAAATCATGAAGCATGAGCTGGAATTACCTAAAGAGCCGGGGTAGAAATCAAAGGCTGCTTTAGTGTCGGCTGTGAATACCGACCAGCGAGGGGTGAGGTGGGGTATGTGTGTGGAGGTGAGGGTGGTGGGAGATATACCATCATACCAGCATGCATGAGAAAAGGGGAGAAACTGCAGACCCAGAATGAATGAATGAGCTAAAAACAAAAGTACGTGGAAAACTGATTGAATGGATTTGAGGGGCATTTCCAGCCCCTCTCCAGTTTCTATCATTCTGTCGCTGGTGGTGATGGTATGGGGGAGGGGGGGAGGTCATTTGTTTCAGGATCCAGAAATAAACAGAGTTTAGGGCTGAGGAGTTTGAGGAAGTCACCCAAAACTATGCAAAAAAGGAATGAGATAATTATAGGCTTCTGATTTTCAAATGTAGATTATTAATTAACTCTCATTTTAACAGATGCCGGAGACAGTCAGCATTGGGCGTGTCCTATTACAGACATTTTCCTAGAGCTATTTCCACCCCCTGCCCCAGTATCTGATTTTATGTACTTCAAAATGCCATTAGTTCACTCGAGTGACTTCAGTTCTATTGACAATGTTAATTCTCTGCCTGCACAAACCAAAGGCCACTCGCGATAAACTGATTTTTGTTTATTATCTGACAAGACTCAAGATTACACTAAACTGATTTTGGTATGCCTCCCTTCAACCTAATCGTATTGGACTTTTCCTCTCAACTGAACCGCTGGAGTTGAATGCCTCCTTGTATTACATTTATACCCGAAATAAAAGTCATGCACAATTTAAAATTAGCTACAGTAGTTTGCAAAAGGGTACATGTAATTGCGCAGGTTTAAACTATTAGTACATTGAAAGGTTGGTGTGAGTAATCACACATGTACTTTAGCTAAAACCATTTCCAACTGCAAGTCTGAAGATCTGTTTCTCTTCCACCATATGATTAATTTGTTCGTGTCACGGTTCCTGGCAGTTTGGGACCAGCCTCATGTCAGGCAGGTCTCAGCAGGTTTGAATCAATATGGTCCTATGTTGTCACTGCATCATAATTTTAATTGTCCGTTTCTATTAGACTTACCAATCAGCTATCAGGCCAGACTGAAATAACAAGAATGAACTTCTAAACAGAAAGACAGGCCCATTTTATAAAATTATATTGGGGGCAGATAATGGAATGGATTAGAACCTAAATCTGTATTTCTAAGACTAGAAATTACAGCTATATTTTTATGCATGTGTATGTTGATAGATAGATAGATAGATCTTTTGTATTTGGCAGTGCTAGAACACAGCTACTTGTGGAAAAATGGGGGCCCATACCATCCTTGTCTTTTAAGAGAGCTGACCCTCCTGCCCAGGATCAGCTGAAATAGAAACAAAATTGGGATGATCAGAAAATGATGTTATATGCACTGATTCAAGACAATACAGAACAACTCAGCCCTGACAAAAGTAAAATAACTGTAGGATAGATCCTTATTAGTCACTATTTGCCTTATTTTTTTCTGACACTATTTTTTTTTTTTTTTAAGTCTTTTTGTAAATTAGACCCTCCTCTCTGAAGATCTTTTTGTCAACACAGCCTGGCCTTACATCTCCTCACGAGCTCCATAGAAGGAGAACGACTGTTAAATAGCCGATGACTTAACAACTACCAAAACGTGATTAGGGGTCACACCTCCAGGTACACACTGCTGTTATAAGGCAGATTTTTAAAGCGGTGTGAACATTTTTAATATATTAAGCACTCCTCTGGGAAGTGGCTACTTCTCTTCCCACTTCAGATTACATATAATGGGACTTTGTGTTTAAATTTCAAGTCCCTTGAAAACGGAACTCTTTCCCCTTATAGGAAAAAAAAAGTATTAGAGAGGGAGCCGAAAGGAAAGAGGGAAACGAATTAAGCAGTCTCCAAAGCACACTGGCTCAACTGGGAAACTGCGACCAAAGCAAGCTCCATAATAGTATAATGACCTTTAATGAGTGTCTTGGGAAACAATAGAGTCCCAGTATAAAAGACAAAGGGCAAAACCCATCATGGCTCTGCTGACACTAATTCAAAATGATTTTCAGAACAACTAAAGAATGTAAGAGAAGTAATCTGATCCACCCATCTGACCTCACTTTGATTCAAGGGCCCTTCTCCTGCCATTTCTAATTGCCAAAACCTCTACATTTCACATCTGCTCATATTTAATGAAAAGCCTACTCTCACCACTGCTCTTTGAGTCAACTGGCTCTGTCAAACGGGCACCACCCAACCCCACCACCAGCGAGGGAAGCCCAGGGATTTCTATTGAAGCTCTGCCAATGGAATTTTGCATAGAGATAGACATTTCTTTTTTAATTGAAGAGGAAGGGCTTATGTGGGTTCATGAAGGGGCTCAAATTGGAATGGATTTTTCTAACTTATTATTAGCGGTCAAAGGTGAATGGTCTCACACAGGGGTGGATGAAATCTGCCTTTGTTTGATGGAGTGATGACGGTGGGGAGATTGATGAAACAGTGGAGGCAAAACCCCTCTGAGCTGTCAATACCAGTTAGGGCTTCAACATACAACCCAAAGCGCCATGTTTTCTATGGTGGGGCTGATTCACGGAGAAGGAAAGCCAACAATATATGCATGCTTCTAACAAGATGGGGCAATCCCACCCCAAAGTGGTTTCGTCTCTTGGCCTCCATTGAGGCTTTAAATTGCAGAGCTAAGAAGGCCTTTGAATTATGGTTTCTCCTACATAAAATAGAAATTACACACACTGGGGGTAATGGGTCCCAGGCAGGTAACACAGATTTTGCTGTGACTAGTATTGGTGGCCAGTGCCAAGACTTGACTGTGAGGCCCTAATTCAGAGGCCTTTTCTCCACGGAATCCTTGGCCAAGGTTTTAGAGCCTCAAGGCTATTTGAGAATAGAAGGGTACGGCTTCACCAAGAAGTTGTGCCTCTGTCAGAAGGGCAACCCAGGTGGCTGGTGGTTACATTTGCCATTAAAGAGATGTGGCCAACTTGTGCCACCACAGTCATACCCTATGTGCCACCCTCCCTAGCTCCTGGCTTTGAACCTGGTGTCTTGCCACACATCATAGAGACACAACTTCTTTGTACACTTGTGACCCAGGGCATCCTAATAGAGTCATATGAACTAGAGAAAAATCCTACGGTGAGAATAAAGGGGTAAGGATTCATAATGTGGCATCTGCAAGAAAGATTTAAAGGGAAATAGCCTTTCCAACATTTTAGGCCAACGTGGTTGAGATAGTCCAAAGCCCCTCTTAATCCAACCTCCATTAGGTATCACTTTTAAAAATGAATCTAGTACCTTGATGCTGTTCCAGAGAAACAGTGAATCATGATCAGAGAGGATGATTCTTTGGTCCTCGATTTAACTTTTCCAAATGCCTCGAATACGGCCCGATGCACAGATCATGCCTCAGATTTGAACTGCAGGTTTAAACACCACTGCCTGGCATGACACCCCTCTCCCCTGTACACAGTGAAATTAGGGCTACCCCAGCCCTGGAAGCCTCGGTTGGTCACTGACCTACAAGCACGCTGTGCTGGGACCACTTTCAACATGGGCATGGGTGAGTCAACTAAGTTCATTGCTCATGGAACTAAACGCTCAAGAGCAGAGGGCACTTCCTCTTGCGTGCTATCAGGGTGTATTAAGGCCTGCTGGCAAAAGTTTAGTCCGACCAGCTCTTGGCACTTCTAAGGGGAGAAAACGGATGGCAGTTTGGTCACCAAAGAAATGTGTTTTAGACTTTAAACAGGCAGGGAGGAAGTACAGAAGGAAAAACTGTCTCCCACATCCCATGCTACCAAATATTGAAAATAAGTTTACAGCCAGACTTTAAGGCATCCGAGTGCTCACCAGAACCACAACCTCTTCTGTCCTTGGACAATGACCCATATTCCAATGTCTTGGTGTGCAGACAGGAGTTTTCAGTATGATCACCTATGAATTGTGGCAGTAAAACATCAGCAAAGTCCATGGGAAAGGTCAAGAGATGATGGTGGTCCAGGGAATTTGGCGCAGATCTCAGTTTTGCCAGCTACCAGCTCCCTGACTAGGGACAGGTTCTTAAACATCTCCGAGCTTGCAGGCAAGAAAGAAGCCTAACCTCAAAGGCCTGTGCCATGGCTTCAAGGATATGATGGAAGTTCACAGCTTATATTTTTTGCTTTGATACCTTCGTTAAGCAGGGGGCTCTATTCTTGGAAAAAATAAAAGATATTCATGAAAAGATCTTTTGAATTAGTCATCTTTCTGAGGGGAAGCTCTAGAATCCACAAGCTTATATAGGTCAGAAGGTTTAGAATACTCTTTTCCAGAATATAGGGCAGAATCTGGAACTGGAGGAATGAGATATAGGTTAGGAGGCCCCAATAAAAAATATCCACCTGCATCCAAACTGCTGTATTTTGGAAACCATCTAAGCTCACTAAAGATAATTTAGCTCTAGAGCTGGTGTGTTTCTTCTCTCTACACCCCTTTTTTCCTTCAACCCAAGCCAATTTACAGCCTTTCCCCAAATACACATTTCCACACATTTCTGTATTACTATAGTATTTGATATGCTGTTACATTAACTACCATTTGTATTTATTTAAGAGACAGAGAGACTCTCACCAGGCTATAATATCACAGTTCTGCACACGATTACAAGAAGCACACTGAGTCAACGACACTGGAAGGGAGACCTTCCCTACGTACACAGCACGTACACAGAAACACAGGCAGAGAGGGCAACAGATCACCACAGAAGAGACCACACTGGGAAGAAAACATCAGCCCAACTGAGGCACGGAACCACAGCGCACAACACAGGGCGGGATGATACCACAAACAGCACAGACACGGGATTGCGCGTGTCGGGGTTAAACTTACAGGCACGGAAACTGGTGGCGCAATCATTGACAGAGACAGAAGAAAGTGGGAAGGCTCTCTCAAGGGTGTCCATGTCACCACGCACACGGCCTGACATGCACGCGCAGTCACGCTCAGAACGTCCCCAATCAAAACAACATGCCCGTCTCATTCTCTTGTAGATGGACATCTTGGCTAAAAGCATGAGGCCGGATGGGAGGAGAGGAAGAGCGGTAGTTAATGGCAAGGTTAGATGCCACAAGGCAGCTGGAAGGGAGCTAAAGGGATTTAAAACAGGTCTTAGTTCATGTTCACAGTCTTGACCCAGAAAAAAAAAAATGCACAGTGATTGTTGGTAACAGTTTGGTTGTACATCAAAAAGGCAGCGAAAATATAAATTGCTTTTATAGTCACCCAAGGCTGTTGCACATTCCCCCCCCTTCCCCCCAAGGTAAAGCAGGTGACGGCAGGAAGAGGGTATGGCTGATTACAATCAGGCTTTTGGATGAGAAGAGGAGCAAATTAGAGACAGCAAAAAAAAAAAAATGTAACCAACATTTTTCCCCTGACACAATTAATACAGGAGAACAAAATATATACACTGAGCCAATCAATTAATCGCTTATTGGGTACAATAAATGGCTTTCTGCAAGATGCAAAAATACCTAATATGTAGGCTTTCTAATTTCCATCCATTTCTGGGCATTAGGCAGAGCCTGGGACAAGCTTTCATCAAATTAGACGTGAAGCGATTACGTGTTAATATAGAATCTGAGGATGCCTCTGCTCAGCTTCCCGAGAGTGAGTTTACATGATGCCTACAGGAATTTAAATTTACTCTTGACAGAACAAATATCCAAATCTGTCCATATAAGAAATGCAGCCATTCAAGGCTAACGTTGCGTATTTGACATTAAAGGCAGTTCACAAATAAGAAATCACCAAAAGCATATGAGATGTTGGTCTACTGGAATGCATTTAGCTGCTCATGGGTGTATTTTCTGCTTAAAGCTGAGAGAATCTGCAAATCACATCTGCCTTTCCCTCCCCACTCACCAAAAATTCAGAAAGCAATCGAGCTATGGGTTAACCACACTTTTTTTTTCTCATGAAGAAAATATTGGCCAAAATAGGTTAAAAATTGCAAAATGGGAAATAAGAGAGGAGACCCCACTGAGAAATATCTTAATGAGATTTCCATGTAGCATCGATAGCTCTTGTGAGCTAGAACCGTAGGTTCCGCACTGCCTAGGGAGCCAACCAGAGGGCTAAGCGACCAAAATTGTCTGGACATCACTGTGGTAGTTTTCGAACCCTTCACCTTAACCCTTCAAGCCAATTTATATTTCAGTACAACAAGCGACACTTTTTGTACCTCATTTTGATGCTACAACAGGCAAACATGTTTGCTGATCACTTAGCATGAACCGGCCTGCTTCTCTCACAGGGTGGGAGAAGAATTCATATTTGTTCCAAGTGTCATAGCCAAATAGCGACCCTGAACTGAAGAGGTGTGATTCCCGGCAGCCACGCCTTCCATTTTGAAAGACTCTCCTCACCTGCCCCCACCCCCCCGTCCTTTTCTTTGTGGAGAATGGTTGCACTGTTATTTTAAAATATGGCTTGTAGTTTTGCCCTCTTTGAATGTTACAGTCACCAGGAAGAGGGGTTTAAATCTCTCAAATGGGTCAAGTCCTGTTCTAAGACCTTTATGACTCGCCATACAGTATATTTGTCAAGCAAGGGTAACGTTATGATTGTGAAAAACAGCCACTGGGGGAGATGAATGAGAGATCTCTTCAGCAACAATTCCATTCCTGTAAACTTGGCACACATTTTTAGTGATATGTTCTTTTAGCATCCTAGCTACTAGCTACCAGTCAGTTGTTCAGATCGTCATGCAGCTCCAGCCCTGTTCAATGCGTGGTGCATCATTCCTTTGAGCTAAGCTTTTACCAAAAAAAAAAAAAAAAAAAGAAAAGAAAAAATGTTCCACTATAGCATTTGAATGGGAGGAATTTAGAAGGCATGGTCTGAATACCCAGATACTCTGAATACGTGGCAAGAGAGGGGAAAACAGTCTTCAGCTGAAGACATGGAAATAAATTTATTTTACATGTATCTGTATTTGATATACAACCTGGAGACCACTCGTTGCTTTTTCTTTCCTAGTTCTTTTACTAAAAATGTTGATTTGCTGTGTACACAAAGGAGGCAAACGAGGATGACTTTTTGTTTCACTGCAGATAAGTTGTGTTGAAAAAAAAATTTAATCAAATGCTGTAGCAGAAGAGAAGGCCATCAAACTGAAATGCTATGCTTCTCGTTAGCAACAGTCCCTGGTTTTCATTTCCATACAGCCATTTTGGGTTCATATACCATAATAGAATCTGACACATTTATGGGAGAAAAAAATCTTCTATATATACTGTCTTTATGGACAAGAGGAAGGATGATGGGGATGGAATAACTTTTGAAACTATTTTGTCAGAGGTAAACCCATCATAATGGGCAATTTAAACCTCCTACTACAAGGGTTCAGGAAGAAGCACAACTTTAAACTAGTACCCCCCTCAGGGACTGTTTGCAACTGTTCTTGTTGACTGTTCTGGAGACCATGCATTGTTTTAAAATGCCATATTGTTAGCATGCAGGAACAGGCTAGAACTGGTCCTCGAAGCAGAAAAAATCATTTGCTATAAGAAGATTAACTGTTAATTATAAGCAGTCGCATTCCAAAGCAGCATATGCATAAAAAAAGAAAACATGCTATTGCTCATCATTCCTCCCCAGTCATCTTGACACTCACACCAAATACAATATAGAAATTTCAAAAGACAAACAAGCATCACCAAACACACAAAAAAATTCCATAATAATGCTCAATGAGAGGCTCAAAGACAAGACAGAAACAGTTAAAAATGATTGAGCCCCACAAGTTGACAAACCTTTCTGACTCGTAATGGCTATCAACAACTGGGAGGGTGGCCCCTTACTTCTGGAAGAGTCCATTCTCACAGAGCCCCCATCAGGTATACTTTTGGGTCCACTTTCTTAAAAGGTACCGTCCATCCCACTTGAAGGATTCTTGTACAGCCAGGCAGAACATCCCTCTGGGACATTATGACAAGTCACACACAAGCTCTTTAACTAAAAGTCAATGGGGATTTGCTTCCCCAGTGGTAGATGTTCCAGAAGACATGGGCGCTCTATGTATAAAATTACGCTCTCAAATTGTAAACTAAAATTATATCTAAATTAGGTTGTGGACGTCCTAATTTGGAAAATACCACCCCTTATTTCCCTCTACTCTCAGTCTAGCTTCAAAATCCAATAGTTGTTTTGTTTGTTTGTTTGTTTGTTTGTTTTAGTGAATCATGGATATTCAGAGCCGCTTATATTTTCTTTCCATTTCTCAGTGATTGTTTCCTTTTCTAAAGCGGTATAGGTTAGAAGGTGAATTTCACTGATATTAGAGAGCCTCTTAAATCTTCCAAAGTTAGGTTTCACAGAGCAACTTTGAAAGTTTCAGTATTTATGTAAAGCAGAAGGAAGTTTCCTATATTCTCCCTGGCCACTCAGAGTGCTTCTCTCTCCTTTGGTCTTTGCTGCTTTTCTTTTTCACATAGCCACCCATTGCTCCTTTCCCAAATCCCAATCCTCAGAAAAGGAGGTTTTCCTGAGGAGGTCAATGGTAATAGAAAGTAGATCTATGGGGACATCTAGTGGACTGGAATGGAAGCGTAGCTAGTTAACAACCTGAAGTAGCGGGCCTTTCTCTGAGAGCACAGAGTACAGAATTGAAATATGTGCAGTGTCATTTCAATTCAACTGCTTCCCACAATCCATGGCAGTTGTTATTGGGTAGCAGGGAAAACAGGGGTGGGATGTCTCAGGAGACAGTCCTAGGATGGTCAAAAGTGGCAACCTGCAAGCACAATGGCTCTGCACCCTGGACCTGCACAGAGTAGGACCACCAGTAGGTTCTGCTGCAGCTTCCAGAAACTGGAAACAGACAAGAGTGTGTCTCTAGCAGGTATGCATACTTTAACTACTTGTCATTTTGTCTCATGGTTCTTGGACATTTATACTCAATTAATTGCCCCCATAGGCAGACCTAACTCTGGGAAAGGAGAAATATAAGCCTCTGAGGACTCAGTTTTCTCTTTGGCCCAAATCTCAAGGTTCTAGATCTTGGACCAATGCCATATATCGAAAGAAGTGATGTGGTTACCAAGAATTAGATCCTGGGTCTCACCTTCTTCCAAAGAACTCTGTCCTAGCAGTTTTACAGTTTGGGCAAAAAAGCTTTTATGTGCTTTACTTCACCACAATTAAGTGAATATTCATCCAATATTTTCATTATGACTTCCTAGTACAATTTACGGAAATAAAAAATATATTTCCCTAATGGATGTCATCAAAGCTCTCTGTATACTCTAGAGTGTTTAAAAATGAAAGATTTCTCAGACACGGCTTTGGACAACTTCCTGTATTTTCAAAGGTAGCGATCATGAGAAAAAACTTTACAAGTCTAGAGGCTCCTCTAGACTTGCTTGGTTACTGCTCTTTGAGTCAACCTGACAACTGGCCGTCAAACTCAGGTTCTCTCCTGGTTAGCCCTTCCAAGCCAAGTCTGGAATGGAAGATAGAGTTGGATTCCATCCTGTCCTCAGCACCATCTGCCTCCTGTGTCGGCAATGAAATTGTCAGCCAATTTCCAATTGCAGAATCTTAATTTCCAGGGTGGATTGGAAGGGGCAGGAAAAGCCTCGCTGGAACGAGATGCTCAAGTGGAGTTTTCCACCTGTTGGGAATTATATTTCCGGCTTCAAATGGAGCAAATTCAAGAGAAGATCAGTGTGGAAGAAAAGAAAATCTGCCATACAATTAACAGACACTTTTCAGATCATAACCTCATGTTTCAAACCTGTCCAATGAAGGAAGGATTCTTTCCAAGCATGAACCCTGGAGCTGTTCTTCATATTCTCAGCAGTCACTAAAATTACAAGTAAAAATATCCATGGAAGCAAAAGTCCTCCGAGGTTGAAGGTTGAGGCATTTGTTGGATGCGACACTGGGAATCAGGGTGCGTTCTTTCAAGTCCCATAAATTAGGAATGATGTCTTCACTTAGCAAAATTCCTCCCATTAGCTTCTGGAGGGAGAATAAAGATCTTCCAGGTGGTTTTCCAAGAACGGAAAGAGGGAAAGAGAAAAGCTAGTTAATGTCAGCAGCACAAAGCACACGGAGCTAGTTGATTCTGCCCTCGGCAACCACCTCGAGACTGGGGAAGCAGAGGAATTTGGCATGAGAGTCATTTGTTGATTGGCATCGTATTTCCCCTCCGAGTCTAAAGAACTCAATAGATGTAGCAGGCAACTCTGCAGGTCTGGAAGTGGCTCATGCCCTCAAGCTGTCCTTAGGGTGCTCTGCAGATGTAGGGAGCCACAGAGTCAACTTTGGCAGAATTGTGGACTGAACTGATGGAGGTCATCATTTTGTTGTGTTATGTTTTACACTGACCTTCTATACCATTTGCCCTCCAAATTCTGAATACTAGTCCAAACCAGATGATGGACTTGCCTTTTCTGGTGCAAAGGAATAGGAGAGAAACAAATACTGAAACATCTTCTCCAGACTCTGAAGCCATGGGACTGAATCGGTCTGCAGGCTGGTCGCATTTGCAGTGGAGTCTGTTGAGTAAAAACCTGATGACGGAGAGCAGCACTGCTCTAAGTCGTACGTAGAACACAAACCTTCAAATCTCTTGCTGGGTGAGAGAGGGTCCCACTCCCTGAGTAAGGTAAGGGCTCAGAGACTTACATTTACTTGTTCAGGCTTCTCCATAGCTCATTAATGAAAGGGAACATTCTCCTCGAGCCATCTTTTCAGCCTTCAACAAGTAAATGCATCTTCCAAGATGCCTCATACTCGTAGAACAGCTGATATATCTAAGTGGGTATTTATTAAAAGAGAAATTTTATTTTAAAGCAAAGGAACTTCATAGACTGTAGGAAATAATTACCACTGTGAACATACTTGTCTCCAGTAAAGCAATTTAGATACTTACATTCCCAAAGGTGAGTATACAATTAATTCTCTATCAAGAACTTTCTCATACAGAGAGGCACATATACTGTATTAGATATGTCACTCTCTCTATAAAATATCTCTATACTTATATATATATATATATATATATAAACATTTTACATATAAAAAGTACAGGTTCATATCATATATATATGCCTAAATATGAATATTTGTATATATGTAGCATATGAATATATATGCAACATAGGTGTTTCCTTCAGGATATGAATTCAAGTTCAATAGCAGAGGAGACCAAGTATAATTTATCAAAGGCAAGCATGACAATGACCCCCAACTGATGAGGCATCTACAGCTATAGTGGTAATTATCTCAGCCTAATCAGTATCCCCTAAAAGTCCTGAGTCAAGTCCTTCAAGAGAAACGCTGCTGTCAAGGTCTTATTTTTAAATGGAAAAATAAGACGGCACCAGAAGCTGGCAGGAGGCTGAGTGGGAGGTGGGGTGGATGGACAGAGAGCAGGTTCCCCAACACACTCTCCAGCCGCAGGCTACTCTGTGGACAGTGCTGAACGATGAGGAAGTTGGGGCATGATGTCACTGCTACATGCAACATAAAAACCAAAAGGAAAAAAAAATGAAACTGTACAGAAAATAAAAGGAGTATCTCTTCTAGAGAAAGACAGGGGAACTGGACTCGGGGCTGCTGGCAACCCGTTTTACTCACAATATATCACTACCAGTGTGCAGTTAAAATAGAGTAGGGGCCGTATTCCAAGGCAGCAAAGAGAAAAAAAATAAATCAAAAATATGTCAATGGTTAGAAGTTAAAAGTAAGATTCCTTCAAACATATCCATTTAGACATGACTTGTCCCCTCGTCACGTCTAGGGGTCCACCCTTCGGCAAACTTTTAGAGGCTGGGGGTAAAATGTAAATCATTAGACCAGGTTTGATATACAAAGAGGAAAATGGGTGAGTTGTAGGCTCTGAGCGCTCGCTCCTTGACCGGGCAGCTGACTTTGACCTTCCTCCTTGATGGAGAGCTATGAAGAAATGGAAAGAAATGTGAAAGTTAAACTATACTACCACAGAATTTCTAGAAATGGGCATATGGAATGTCCACAGTTGAGATTTCTCTGGATAGTATGACATAAAACATTTAAAGTTATTGAATGAAAGGGAACGGGGGGCGGGTTAGGATGGGGAGGGTTAGGGGAGGAGATTAGAAGCTGTGGGAAAGGCCAGTGACTGTCATTAGTTCTGTCCTTATGAAGATGTTATCATTCCAGGGTAAATTATTAATACCTGGCCCAACAGGTTTGGACAAAGGACCATGTGGGTCAGTTGCCTTCTCCAACTTGGACTGGCACCCAGCAATGTGTGTCCAAAGGGATGGAAACCCTCCAACGCATTATTAACAATCCAAGCTCTGAGTGGGTATACCAGCTGCTGATAACTAATGACCTTCTAATTAATGTTTCATTGCACCAAAACATATCTTCCCAATTTCCTCACTTGCATGGTGAAGTTTATTTGTAATAATTCATTTTATTCTGATCCCACTTCACCCCTACACACACATATAGCTGCATTCTGCCCTCAGTACCACAGGCTGCTATGGCTTTTTAATTAGGAAGAACAGTAATTTGGACATTTCAGATTGTTATCAAATATTAACCTCCCAGCCGAGCCCCGGTGTGTGATGCAGAGCTGGAGAAGGAGGGTGCAGAGAGCAAGGAGAGAACCCTGTCACACTGGCTTGGTTTCGCAAAGGCAATCCGTTTGCAGCAATCTGTGCCGTGCATGATGGAAAATCATATGCTTCGCTAGCTGAACCGACTTTAAGGGAAATGAAGAGAATAAAATTATTTCAAACAATTATGTGCTTCTCCCTACAGGATGAAGCTAAAAGCAGCAGTTATTAGCTAGCCTAGAACCAAGATGGAAAAATACCCAAGGGGCCAAATCCTTATTTCTAGAGACTTAAAAATTCGTCTGTCGTGTTCCACTGAAGTGTCGGAAAAAGGACACTAGAGTATCGCGAGAGTCAGAGAAGCTTTTGCTTTCATCCCTCTGCTTCTGCTCCGGCCTCCCTAGATTCTGTTGTATAGCCAGTCACAAGAGAGAACATTTAAAATAAAAATCCATCATGTCCTTTCCTTGCTGACAACTTTGCAATGGCTTTCTCTTACAGGACTAAAACCTTCTCACCACGGCCCTGTGGGACATGGCTGCTGCCTTCCTCTCTGATCTCTTCTTGTACACCCTCCTTTTCCCCAACCCTGTTAGCCCCACTGGCTTTCCTCTCTCCCTCAAACTCTACAAGCTCGTTCCCGCCTCGTGGCCTTGGCTGTTCGCTCTACTTGGAGTGGGCCTGGACTTCACTGCCACCTCCCGTGGGAAGCCTTCCTGACCTCTGTCTGTCAAGTAGGAGCCCAACAAGGTTCCTCACATACTTGGTTGGACGCTCCTCCGTGACCAGTTTCATTTTCTTCACAGCACTTATCTCTATCCAAACGTGAAAGCTTCAGGAGGGCAGAGACTTGGTCTTGTTCACCTCTCTATCCTTGGCACCAAATAGAGCACCTCACACACAGAAGGCACTCAACTGGTATGTGCACTGTGGCCTCTCCATGTTCTTGACACCGCTATGGGACCAGGTTCTCTGGTAAACCATGTTCTCGTGCATTTCCACCCTCTCTCCACTAAGAGTTTCCTTAGTAAGGAATGCAACCTCTTGTATTTGTTCCTCGCTCTTGTTGACCTCTCTCCTCAGAATGCTGTGTTCCTCCTGAAGGAAGTGGTCCAGGAGATTACTGGTCAGCTGAGCTGCCCTTCGTGTTCACTACCAGTGGAGCAGGGCCGGGGTTGACTGCCTGGTGAGAAAGGCCTTTTTGAGCCATGGAGCCTGGGGAGGGGATTGGATGGGCAGCAGGATGTGTTCTGTGCTTTGCACACCCTTAGATGCTTTGCTGTAGGCTGTCATCATCAGAAACTCCCAGGCCCCAGGCAGCTAGAGGCTCTAGTTCTGAGAGGTCCACAAATACTCATCTTGGTAAGGTGACAGAGTTAAGTGCCTGCACGTGCGTGTGTGTGATTTAAGACGATGGGCCTAAGATGCCCCAAACTTGGAACTGGCCATAGGGGATTTCTAGAAAAACTGCTCTAGACCAGGAGTACCTCCATGGGTATTTGCCAAAGATTCTGTCTTCTCTGGGGCTCCACTGGGAGGATATGGATAAGGCACGGACGTTGTATTTACCTTGCACGCCTTTAGGAGTGCAGGGATAAGGGGCCTGCCCTCACGCAAAAGAATGTTGCTAATTCTATCTGTTTTCTGCTAGTGAAAAAGTATTTTATGGGGTGATCGCCCATCACTGTGTTCTTACTTATCAGACCCAAGATTAACAATCTTGCCCTTCCTCCCTGCAAAAAAATATCAGGGCCCTCAGAGCACAGCCTCCTGGGAGGCCTTCAGGAGAGTCTGAGCCCCTGTAGGTTGGCTCTATGACTCTCAACAATCTCATCCTCTCACTAGACTTAGAGCCTTAGTTTCTTCTTTTATAATGGGATTAATAATAGCACCCTCTGCCAATAACACAGGGCTATGGTGAGGATCCGAGCCAAAAATGATTACAAGGGGCTTTTAAAACCCCAGCTCACCACAAGAAGAGAGGCATCGTTATTATTGTTTTCTCTAGGGTTATGACAATTTCTGTTAAGTGATGCAGCATAACTGCTGCCAAAGACACAGTCTTCCCAAGGCAAAGCCCACCGTAAGCCATGGTTTCTCTGGAGCTCACAATCCAACACTCCCCACTTACCATATCTACCTCAAAAGTACCCATTAGCAACCTTTTTGAGGACAGAGGCTTGAGGCAGATATACTCGAAGCCTCTGACACAAACCAATCTACCCCAGAGAGCAGTAGAGCTTATGGGGCTGACCACGGGGCAACGATGAGTGAAGCTCATTGACGGTGGCGGAGTTCTTTTCTTGGGCCAGTCTGAGGGGATCACAATCAGAAAGTCTGGCCCTTGACACCAAAGCCGGCGGAATCCCAAATGCATCGAGAGCCGACTCACATTCTGGAGACCAAGTCCTCAGATTCAGTTTTCCCTTCAGCCTTAGTAAGGCCACCTGTACATTTGTCGCTGGAGATGTACAAACAATCCCTCCCACATGGCCTTAGCTTTCCTGCTTTTTATACATCACACTTGACTCTACTAGACGGGAGACATACACCAAGACACCTCTTTAGAGTCAAAAAGTGGGAAGAAGTCACTAGGTTCATTCCCAGGTATTGGTGGCTGTGATTTTTCATCCTTTGCTCTAATAAAGCAAGGACAGGTATTTATCTCACATCTCTATAAACGTCTAGGTGAAACAAATATATCCAAGAAAACTCTTGATGTTTCGTGGTTCTCTATAATGAAAGGGAGAAGGAAAACGAATTTGGGGGATAGGAAGGAGGAAGGAGGGAGAGGGGAAAGAAATACTACTTACGCCGTTTGCAGCCGCATTTTTTTATTCTTTTGGGATCTGTGATGTCATCGTGACAGGCCTTGCAGTAAAAAAATGCCCTGGAGAAAGAGAATGGAAAAACTGACACGTTTCATAATCCACCCAAATGAAATGAGTACCACATTTCCTCCACTACAGTGCCAAATTAATGAAACATGCCAGCACTAATTTCCTTTAATCTTTTGAAAGGTTTAGACATTTACAGACGGAAATGTTTGTTGCAAGATCACTTATTTCAAACACAGGACTCTGTGATTTGAGTTAGTGCTTCTTTTAATAAACTCTCATTTGAAAAGGAAGTGGGGGAAAGGTTGCTGATATGACACCCTGGGTCTGCTCGCCTGTCTTTCCTTTGTGGAAAAAGCATCCAATGCCGCTCATCGGGGCACGAAGGAAACCAGCCCTGGGCTCTTGGTAAGGACGTTACATTCGCTTCCAGAGCCGTCACAGTCTGGTCAAATATATATTAAAAGGGACACAAGAATGGCATTCCTCACTCAAATGAAAATACTAACCTTGTCATTTTGAAAGCATTTTCCTCGTCAACCACAGAGTGTGAGGGAGTGTTGAGGGGGAAGACAGGGGTAGGGATACAACAAAAACCAGGAGTCCAGCAATTTCTCTGTCAGACTCCCCATGGGATTTCAGAGCCCCTATTTCTTCCAAAGCTGCTGGCCCAACCCCCATCCTATCCGGCCCTGAGAAACGCAGTAAATGAAGGTTCTCTCCTCACTGTCTAACAAATGTTCAGCTGACTACCTGGATGGGGGAGGGCAGAGGGTTCTGGGATGGGGTGGGAGAAGGAGACATAGAAGAGGCAACCAACAAGAAAATCCCCTGATCAGACTTGGAGCGTCATTATGTGATAAAGTGTGCTGGCTGTATCAGACACATTCTGGACGAGACAAATAAGATCATTCAAGCACCATCTAAAATGTCCAGTGCCCAGAAAAACGGCATGGGAGGACTGCACTGTTTCAGTATTAGGGAGTGGATAATATTCATTGGAACATCAAGCATCCATCAACAAGATGAACTGATAAAGAAAATGTAGTATATACATACCATGGAATGTTATTCAACTGTAAAAAGGAATGAAGTTCTGCTTTGTGCTACAACATGGATGGACTTTGAAGATATCATGTTGAGTGATGTCAGCCAGACACAAAAGGACAAATATTGTATGATCTCACTTATATGAAATAATTAGAATATGCAAACTTATAAAACTGAACACTGATTACCAGGAGCCGGGATGCTTAATCAGTACAGAGTATCTGGTTGGGGTGATGGAAAAATGTTGGTAATGGATGGTATTGATGGTAGCAAAATATTGTGACTGTAATTGACACCACTGAATTGAATATTGAAAAATGGTTAAAATGGGAAATTTTTATGTTATATTTTTATATATATTTTTACCACAGTAAAATGTTTAAAAAAGCAAAAACAAAATCACAGAACTGTACAACACAAAGAATGAAACTTGATATAAACTATGGACTTTAGTGAATTATATAATTACAATAATATTGGTTCTTCAATGGCAACAAGTGTACCACACTAATGACAAATATTAATAACAGGGAAAACTGTGTGGCAGGGAGGTATATAGGAACTCTGTACTTTCTACATGATTTTTCTATAAATCTACAACTGCTCTAAAAAGTAAATTTTAAAAAATTCAGTGGGATCCGCCACCTACCCACAGAAGACCTAGCAGAACACCTAGCAAGAACTGGCAGAAACCTCTTTCTCAAGGCTCCAGAAAACAGTTTAAGGACTGCAGGAACAGGGCGAGCACGGGATCAGGGCAAAGGCCACTTAAAAAAGGTAGGATCTCCTGGTGCCCTGGCTGGACTCTGGCCCACGCCTCACCAGCTCAGTGGGGAGCCAGCCTGCACACCAGAAGGAGTAGAGTAACTCTGGTGCACAAACTGGGAGCGTGTATGTCTGGCCCAAGCTGTCACAGGTAGTAGCCTGAGGGACTAGATGTACTCAGAACTTGTCCTGCGTATAGAAGGCAGCTCACCGAGCTCACCTAGAGAACACTTAGGGAGAGTGGTCAAGCCATGCTGCAAGGGATTACTGGCTGTGGGACAAACAGTGCAGTGCCAGGGACCTGGAAGAAGCTGTTTTTAGGGAACAAGGCTTATTGGGAACCATGTAAACAAGGGAATTCCCAGGTCCACATGTGCATGCCCAAGGCAAGATACACAGCAGAAAGGATCAGGGATGCCCCGAAGCTTTGGCCTGGAGCTATTCACTAAAGTCATCGTGTGGATAGGCCCTGAAGGAGAGCACTTGCACAGGGCAGTCTGCAAAGACTGGGAAAAGCATTTTCTTTTTTGTCGTCTTTAGGTTTTTGGTCAGCTCCTGGCATTCAAGGAAAGCCCTGCCATAGCATTCCCTGGATACAAGCTGAAGGAACAGACACCTCAAAAGCTAAATTCCAGCAATACATTGGAATATCAACATATCCAGGTTTCAACAAAAGATTACAAAACCTACAAAGAAACAGGAAGCAAAAGCCCAAGCAAAGGAGAGGAACAAAGCATTAGACACCATCAATGAGGAGGACCAGACCTGTGTTATTCCAGGCAAAGACTTAAAAAAAAAAAGGTCCTCAAAATGGCTTAAAGAACTCAAGGAAAGCATGGACCAAGAACTAAAGGAAATCAGGAAAATGGCTGAGGAACTCAAAGAGAATATCAATAGAGATATGGAAATTATGAAAAGGAATGAAACAGCTGAAGAGCAACAGAAATTAAAAATTCCCATGAGAGGTTCAATGGCAGATTGGAGCTAGAAAGAATCAGTTGAACTTGAAGATAGGGCAATTGAAATCATTCAGCCTGAGGAACAAAAGAAGAAAACGGAAAGTGAACAGAGCCTGAGGAACCTGCAGGACAACATGAAGTGTACCAAAATATGGGAGTTCCAGAGAGGGAAGAAAGAAAGAAGGTGGCAGAGTAAAAAGAAGAGTTAATGCACCATGGGTGTTCGGTTTCTGTTTGGGGAGATGAGAAAGTTTTAGTAATGGAAGGTGGTGAGGGTACTGCAATACTGAGAATGCGATTAATCCCACTGAATGGTATGCTTGGCAGTGGTTGAAGTTTATGTTGCATAAATTAAAAAACAAAAAAGATAAAAGAGCAGCTAAAGAGACCATGACAATTAAATGCAATACATGATCCTGGATGACATCTAGCAAGGGAGGAGAAAAGGTCCAGAAGGACATTATTGGGACATATGAAAAAACTAATAAAAACTTTATATCAATATTAAATTTCTTGAACTTGATAACTGCACTTAAGGTGGCTACATAAGTGAGTACTGTTGTTCTTTGGAAATGTACATGGCAATATTAGGTGTTCAAGGAGCATGATGTCTACAACCTACACTCAAGTGTTCAGAAACTGGGCTGATAATAAACAGATAGATAGATGGACAGATAGAATGATATGGCAGATATAGAGTGTTAAAATGGATGGTTATTGGACTGAGAGGGTTAGAGGTATGGTGGAGTTCTCTGTATGTATTATTTTTTGTTCTCTGTATGTATTATTTTTTGTAACTGTCCTGTAAGTTTGAAAGTATTTCAAAATAAAAAATTAGTTTTTTAATTCATTGGAACAAACTAACAACCTTCTGGAAGGAACCAACCAAATCCCTGGCTTAGCACCTTTGCCACTCCCAACATGAGAATGAATGCCAGAGAAAAACATGGTTTTTCCTTGATGAGTGGCTAAAGAAACACAGTTCTTGACCATTTTATTCCTAGGTGTTTCTTTTTATGTTTTTCACAGGACTTGCATTTGTGATTGGCACCAGCTGGAAACCAATATTAAGACTTTTCAGTCTGGCTGAGATGTTGAAGTTCCCATAGCCAAAGTCTCTGTGGCTCCGTGTCCTCCTCTGTAAATGGAGGAGGCTGTCATGACCTGCCCAACATCATCCCGTGGGGGAGCTTGGCTGGCCCAGGACTTCTGAATCCCAGCCCAGTGCTCTTCCTGTCATAGCAACTCTTAATATCAGCTCTCAATCATGTTGGGAAAAAAAAGGTAGCTGATAGCCCTGAGTAGCAATGGGGCTAAGAAATCATCCAAAGGTGACCTGTCTTGAAGGAGAAAGGACAGGAAATGAGACAGTATCTTAGTCAGGGGCAGCAATTTTTCTTCCACTTCCTTTGTTCATTTTCTCCCCAGTTGATACTCCTACACATAATAATCATAGTAACAATAATAATAGCTGATTTTTATAGAGCATGGACTATAGGCCAGGCATTGTTCCAAGGATTTAGAAGCATTAAGTTATTAATGCTTAATAACTTAATACAACCCCTTAAAGGAGGTATGGTTATTTATTTGTTTCACAGATAAAGAAAATGAAGCACAGAGAGGTTAAGTGAACTACCCAAGGTCACACAGCTAAAAGTGGCAAAGCCAGGATTTAAAATCCTTGCAGTATGGTACCAGAGTCTAAGGTCTTAAACATACCTATGTTAAACAGATGATAAGTCTGAACAGACTGAAAGGTAACATGCAATTGCATCATGAATTGGGGCCAGACAGGTAAGGTTAAGTGAAATAGCCTGGATGGGGAGCAGGGGGATGGGTTGGTGACCTGGAGACATATCCCAAGTGGAAGGGGCAGAATATCTAAACTATCTCATTTTTGCCAAGTGGCACTTCTTTGCAATCACCTTTCCTTCCCCACCCCTCTCTGCCTCTGTCATGCTCACCTGACACAAACTATCTTAACACACACCTGTCCCTGAGCAGCTGACTGCTTCCGGGAAAAAGTCCACTGTGCTGGCTGATCTCATGGATTTCAGGGACTTTTTCACACTCCATTCATTCCCCTAGTTCTTGCTTTCCTACTCGCTAAAACAGCCAATGCCTACCTCCTCCTCCTGCTCTCCCTCTCCACTTCTTCTGCCAGCTCTCTCCATCCCTTCCACAAGCAGCCTGCAGCTGGTGACCTTGCCTCACACGTCACCAAGAAAGGAGAAACTTGTGGGGCCTCCCTCACAACCCATGGCAACGTCTACCCATTGGCCGCCTCTGTGCCCAACCTCTCCGCTCGGCTTTCTGTCCCTATGGATGAAGTGTCCCTGTCCCCATCAAATGCTCACCCTCCACTTGTGCTTGGGACCCTCTCCTTCCAGGCCCCCAAAGGCTGTGCTTCTGCAGATACAGCCCCCTCTGCTGTACCAACAATTCTTCCTTCTCTTTCTCTTGTTCCTCTTCCAGTTTTCCCATCTCAGTTAGATGGATCCATCATCCGCCCAATGCATAAGCTCTACCTCTAGGCTTTATCCTTGATTCTTTTTTTCACTTCACTTATATCCAGTTCTTCGATAGGTCCTGTGGACACTCTAAAATATATTCTGAATTTGCCCCACATCTCTCCACCTCACTTATTAGTTCTAGCCCAAACTGCCATCATCTCTTTCCTGAACTCTCGGCTTCTCTTCCTATTCTTTTACATCCCATTCCCCGCAAAGAAGCTGGAGAGACCTTTTAATAATACAAATCAGGCCACGTCAGCCCCCATCAATAACATCCATTTTATAACAAAATCCAACCTCTTTATAAAGTGTTACACAAATTGGTCCCTGCCTCTCTTTCCAACCTCATCTCATACCACCACCACCCCTTACTCTCCCCAGCCATACTTTCTTTGGTCTTCCGTATTCCCCGTACTTGTTCCCCCCATGCAGCATTTTCCCTAGAGGTCCCCCTTCCCTTCTGGTCTTTGCTTGATGGATTCTTCCCCATCATCTCCATCTCTGCTTGAAGGTCACTTCAGAGCAGCCTTTGCCTGCACCCAACCTAAGTCAATGACCCAGTGATAATAATTCTTTGCACCGTGAACAGGCAAAATTGTAATTCTCTACTATGCTGGAACGTGAACCCCATGAAAGCATAATCTCCTCTCCCTTGTTTGCCGTTGTGTATCTCTACCACCTAGAAACAGAACCTCCTATGCAGTAAGCAACCTATAGGCATTTGCTG
This sequence comes from Cabassous unicinctus, assembly GCA_029593785.1. NCBI lineage: Eukaryota > Metazoa > Chordata > Mammalia > Cingulata > Chlamyphoridae > Cabassous > Cabassous unicinctus. Next base: position 21,870 of record JAQZBX010039748.1, read on the forward strand.
AATGAATGACTAAATGAATGAATGAGTATGAGAATGCTGCCCAGTACTGCGGGATTTACCAGTTGTTCAGGATAAACCAGGAATAGGGACTCATATAAAAGCACATGACTTTTTTCATCTTGGCAACTAATTCATTTTTTAAATGTCAAAAGAATCATGTCTGAAAGCCAAATTTAGTTGACGAGCCAACATTTTATAACTCCTGTACTAAAGACTAGGCTCCAAGCTTATTTAAAAAGGAAAATATTTAGTGGCAGCAAGTAAAGGACAAATTCTTGAAAGCCCATCCCAATGTGACCTTTTTAAGGCTGGAATTGGATGGCTCTGCTCCTCTTTTCCTAAAACACTGCCTCTGACAGTTTCTACAAGCTAGAATCTATTAACCTTCTTTAGTTGCTTTTGTCAGCAGAGGGTCAAACTCAATACCAGATCATCATAATATATTTTTCCATTTTTACAAAACTTGTTCAGTTTCATTCAAATCTTCCATGTCCTTTCTGTGGTTTTCTACAGTCTTCATCTATTTGAAATCCTTTAACTGACAGCATTTGTCCTGACACATCACACGCCACGGGAAATTACAGGCTGGTGGTGTAGCTGACTGTGTCAGCATGTATTTGTGAATATCATAAAGCACTGAAACGAGACATATTGCACTCCCTAATATAGGAGGTAATTTGTTTTTTGGACTGCCTGGTATTTGTGACATTCATTAGTGAGAAATGCAATAGGAAATAGAATTACACAAATGGGAGCTTCATGTTATATTTGCTATCTGGGAGGTACACTTGATATATGGTGGCTGTGCTCCTGAGCCTCTTGTACGCATGCTGAGATGCTGCTTCGAGCTTGTGCGTCTCACAACCTTCCATTCCAGAGGACCCCATGCATTGCCACTACCCTCTCTCAGGGCGGCCCAGCTCTTGGGCTACCCCTGAAGGACAGTAAGGATGCAAGAACTGGAGTAGGGAGGTGTTTGCATCTAACAACTGAATGATGGCAATCTTTTCCCAATTTGCAGAAATAAAAACTAAGTAATGAGATG
>JAQZBX010039749.1:0-22916 GCA_029593785.1 Cabassous unicinctus
AAAAAAAGGCTGCTGGAATTTTTATCAGGATTGGGTTGAATTTGTAAATCATTTTGGGTAGCTTGACATCTTAACAATATAGGTCTTCCAGTCCATGAACACAGGATTCTTGTCTTTTATTTAAGTCTTCCTTAAGTGTATTCAACAATTTTTTAAATAGTTTTCAGAGTATGTCTTTCATTTCCTTGATTACATTTATTCCTAAATATTTTATTCTTTTAGATGTTATTGTAAATGGAATTGTTTTCATTTCCTTTTCAGATTTCTCATTGCTGGTGTACAGAAACACAACTGATTTTTGTGTATTGATCTTGTACCTTGCATCTTTGCTGAATTTCCAGTGTTGGTTTTTTAGTTTTGAAAAATGTACCATGTAATGTAAAATGATATTAGTGGTGAAGGTTATATGGGAACTCTCTGTCCTGTCTTTGTGACTTTTCTATAACTCTAAAATTATTCCAAAATGAAAAGCTTATTTTTAAAAAGCCAGATGTTAATACCTTTATCATTCTCCTAAAAAAAAAATACAAAAAGCTTAGAATGATTAAATTCTCTTGTCCAGGATTTTAGTTTTGTATTGTTTTTGTTTTTAAATTAAACATTATTATGGTTTTATTTAGTAAATTACTGTTGAAATATGTCCACATAGTTACCATATTCTTTGCTCACCATCTTTTCTTGCATCTTAGATCTACCATCTGGGATTATTCTTATTCCTAGAATATATTTGAAGACATTATTCCCCTTTCTTGCTTTCATTAACTCTGTTTAGAATTTTTAGGCTTTCTGAACCTACAAATTTATTTCTTTTGCCATTTCTGGATGCAATAATATACAGCCATTATCTGTTTGAAAATTGATTGTCCCTCATCTCAAAATTTTGCTGGATCTCTGATCTTTGATGTATGTTAGACCTTCACCCTATAGCCTCAGTATCTCTTAATTTCTCTTTTATATGGTTGCTGTCTTTGTGTCCATATGCTACATTCTAGGTACCTTTTTCAAATTATCTTCTAATTCAGTAAATTTTGCCTCAGCTGTGTCTAATATGCTATTTTAAGAAATCTAAAAAAATGACCAAGTATAATTTAAATGGTTCAAAAAAGACTTCTTCATATTAAAATGTAATAAATATAATGTAAAACATAATTTATAGAAATTCTCTTCATCTTGATATATATTTTGTTAAAACCACTTTAATGATATCCTCAAAATATGAGAATATCTCTGCATATAAGTTGTGCCTCAAAAAAAAAAGTTCTAATATTGACAACAGTGAAAAGGTTTAAATGATGAGTTAAATAAAGTGGGTCAGGAGGGTAAGGGCAAAGGTTGTCTTAAGTTTAAGTAGGGAGAAATAGTCACTCAATAAATTTTCATGAAAGAAATCAATACATGAATGAATAAATGAATAGAATAATTTAATAAACTGGTTTTCATGTACAACTTTGGGAAACCAATGTCACTATTTTCTACTCAAACCTCATAGAGCTCTGCATTTTATATGTTCCTTAGCTGCTCTTGGTGACTAATGTCATTGTTTGGTAGAGCATTTGCTATTCTTTCAAGGTAGAAGAGCTTCCAGGCTGCAAGGATTGCGAAACAACTTTACTGTAACCAAGGAAACTCAAACAATCTCTTTTTCTGGAACTTATTTGAGAATATTGCTTTCTCTGTGATAATGTGATATTTTAGTGTGATACCAGTTCTCTTGCTATAGGAGAAAATTGTGCCTTTCTAGTGACCAGAAGTCAATATGTAGCTAATTGGTGGACCTACCCTTTGAGGAACTGTTATCAAAAATGGGCTCCACAGGACACTTCTAGTCCCCTGGCAGGTTCACATGGAAAAGCAATGAGACTTTTGTTCAATACACATTTTACAAATTTGAAATGTAAGATTAGTTGTGATTTTCACAGAAATGCTGTTATGGTCTTAATTCATTCTTAGAGCTTGCACTATGCTTTATCAGAAGAATCTGTTCATATCTCATTATAATTAGTTTTATTAGTTCTCTAGTTGATAAAAATAGACCAAAGGCTCAAAGTAGCTTTCTGAAATGAAAAGTAATGATTAAAAATGTGTCATAAATATAAGAACACGGAAAATTTCATCATTATACTTGGTGATCAGAAACTCAGTGCAAATATAGACTGTGAATCTGTATGTTTTGGTTCAAGATGAACTTCAAATGAGATAATTCCATACACACAGCATAAAAGAAAAACACAAAAAGGAATATGCAGTGGTGAACATAGTAAAGTGACCTTTATTGCACTAATAACCCATTTGTCCCTATTCTCCAATACACTGTTTTGAAATTTTGGCAAACAGTGGTATGAAGCCAGAAGAGCTTCGCCATCATTTTAAAATAATTTATCTCTCTGGTAAACTAATGAAGTTTTTCCAAGACAAACTCTATTCATTTCAGCAGGAACCAATGTATTTTGTCACTAAAGGCAGAAACACATATTACTAAGACATCACTCATTATTTCACTCCTCGTTGCAAAAATAGACACAGGTCATACTATTGCTGAGAAGTCTGTAAAAGGAGATATAAAAATCCAGTGCTTGACACTCTCCTTTCTCTTCAGATCATATAAATCTTTTGCCTTTTACTAAAGATTGCTATTTTTAGATTGTTTGTAATTAAATTTGTACAGAAATCATCCTGTGAAATTGAGTTAACCATTTTCCAGATCTTGACTAGATTGCTGTGATTTTGCAGTTGAAAAATAATTTCAAAATTTTCTGGGTTTTGCATACTTATTTTTTTCTAAATAAAAAATTTAACTGTATAATTGAAATTCAGTAAACTTCATAATGCAGAAATGGATGACTTTGTTGTATAGTAAAACAAGTCAGTTACACCATTGAAAATAAAGTGTGTATGTGTGAAATAAAAAAAAAAAATCCAGTGATTAAGAGAAAACAATGAGCTATTGGACATAATTACTTTATCAAAAGGAACCGTTGGATTTGACATAACAATGGCATGATGCGGAATCACTGTCAGACATGCATGGTATACATATTTTATTTTCATTTGGATGAAACTGCTGATAGTGCCACATATGAATCAGAACAGGAGGCGTGCTTAATGAATTTGCTCCATTTTTTACTGAAATCCCATGTTAATACAGAGAAGGTGTTTTTTTTGTTTGTTTGTTTGTTTTTTGTCCATTAATTGAACATTCCTTTGCGAGAAGTTATATGTATTGAAATGGTGTGTTTGTGTCAGTGTTGATAGATGTGGACATCTGGGAAGGGGGCTGTTGTGATAGCAAAAGAATTTGCTCCTGAATATCTGCCCTGTCCCCACATTGCTTCACTCACAGAGAGTATTGGTATCAACACTGCAACTCCTGATCTTGATTCAGGGTTGAAGGAAATAATGATAGGTATAAATGTGATTGAGTTATATCCACCAACTATATAACTGTTTAGCGTGCTGTGTGAAAAAAAAAAAAAGGGCAGCGACTAAAACAATTTTATTTTTCTACATTGTCATAGGAAAAAGTACTCACACCAGAACATATGTAGAAGCTCAAATGTATCCATATATTCAAAGTACTCAAATGAGACATATATAGAAACATTTCTATATTACATAACACTATTAATGCCAGAAAGGTCTAAAGAGACCATATCATTTATTGTCTGATCCAGGGTACTTTTAGAGTGAAAAGGGACACTTTTAATAATTTTACTGATTTAATAAGCATAAACTGGGACTATCCCAAGGGTGAATGATCACCCTAGTAAAAACTATTCCTATGATTTAAAATGATTTGTTCCAAGATTTTGTTGTAGAATTAACAACATATTGATGTGCATTAAATCACTTCAGGGTTGAAAAATAATGATTTTTAATGTAGTGGATAAGATATCAGGATTTCTTAAAAAGACTAAATTATGACATGAATAGCTTAATTACAAAGTCTGAATTTTTTTCAGTCTTATAAGGTATTTTTCACTCCCATTGGAAAAATAAATTGAGCTTACATAATGAACATATTTAAGAAAATGCCATAACATACATGAAGAAGCTTTCCAAAGTTAAACTTACCCAAACTGGATTTAATAATCTATCCTTCAGTATCTCAAATTGAAAAATCCAACATCTAGTTTCCAAGATTATTGCCGATGGGCTAAAGAAAGCAGTCTTAGTGAGAAGTCTCTCCATAATATCCCCATAAGCATTTGAAAGATCCACCAAACACCTGTTGGTTATCTTGCGAAACTGTATTTGGGTTAGTCTGTTCTAATTTAATAGAAAAGGAGAGAAAAATAGAAACTGAATGTGAAAACTGGCCTATGGCTCAAAGTCTCTGTAGATCCTTAGTGAAAGATTGTGTTGGGAATGGAGTCATGTGTTCCACCAAAAGCATGTTCAGGTCCCAACCCCTGGTCCTGTGGTGTGAACCCATTTTTAAATTAAAGTGTGCCCAAACTGAATGGTCTTAATCCAATATGGCTGAAGTCTTTATAAGCAAAGGAAATTGGAGACAGAAGAAGCACAGGGAGCAGCCAGAAGCTGGAGGTCAACAGAACCTGGAAGAGGAAGGAGAAGATGCTGCAGTGTGCATTGCCTTTTGATGGAAAAACCAAGGGACCACAAAGATTCCCCAAAGCCAGCTAGAAGACCCTGACCCCAGAAGGAAGCAACCCTTCTAGCCTCTGATACTGTGAGTCAATAAATTTCTACTGTTAAGCCAACCAGGTGTATGGTATTTATTTTCACAGCTGGGAAACTAAAACAGATAATGAACAAGTATCATCCTCTTACTGATATGAAAGTATTAATAATAATGATAATAATAAGGTAACATTATGTTTTCATTTTAATTTTTAAATTGTTGTGAATCTTTTTTAAAAATGTCTACATACTGCATGCGTCCAACACAAAATACATGGTCCACAAATGCTGAAGTTTTCAAAACTTTTTGAAATGATGGTTCCATGCAAAAGTTAAAGCTTGCAGTTCTTACCACAGTTCTTAAGCCTTAGCCAAAATTGCAAAGCGTTGATAGAGAATATCTTTAAGGCTTACATTGCTCCAACTTATCCTGCAAGAGTCAACTCAGGTATCATCTTTTACAAACATTTGAACCCTCTGTGTGCCAGAGTTACAACTATATACAAAAAACAGCCCTTGTCCTCAAGGAGCTCCGGCAAAGCTGTGAAGCCTCAGAGGTTTAAGTGCTATGTCAGAGAAAACTTAAGGAGCTCTACACATATGCAAGAGAGCACCAACCAGCACTTGAGGTATAAAAGCAGGCAGCTGAAGCCTGAAGGATGAAGTGAGGCAAGAGAGCATTTCAGACCTGGGCAACACAGCTTGTATGGATCTGGGAGGTGAGAAAGAGCACACTGTATGCATTCACTGCAGATGGTTCCGTATGGCAGAGCAGCTAGTATGATCAACATGGGGTTTTATGAGCCCTGTTAAGGAGTTTCATCCTGGATAACCAATGGAGGATATTAAGCAAGAGCGTGTCATAATTAGATTAGTGCTTTGGAAATATTGTGCTGCAGTGTGGAGAATGGATTGGAAGGAGGCAAAAAAGAGGCAGGGAGACTTATCATGAGACTATAATAGCAATGATAGCAATAGTTATGGAAATGCAAATGGAGTGGGAGATTGGGAGATGGAAGTGACTTTTGACATTTAATTTGGGTCTTGAAGGATGAGGAGGAGTTTACCAGGCAGCAAGTAGTAAAGGCCGTTTAAGACACAGCAAAGACAAGAGAAACTGGAGAGTGAAAAGTTTATTCCTGGTCATGCATCCATAAAACAGATGCAACGTGAAGAGAAAGATGACTTGGGAACAGATTGGAATGCTGATAGGCTTTTTGAGCTGGGGAGTGACATTCTCAGGTTTATATTTTAGAAAAATGACAATAGGATGAAGGATAGATTGGAAGAGGAGAAAACATCCTGCTAGGCCCCTTTAAGACAGCAAAAGTTCTGGCCATTCAATAGCACTTCTCAGTCCTAGAAGATTTGAACAGAACAAGAGCAGGCCAAGAATTCTATAAGTAGTATCAACAGATCCTCTCAGGAACCAGGCCAGTCTTGAGGTATCACCTTGATTATTTTGAGTTGCATCTCCTATTATTTGTACAAGATAAAATCCTCTAACCATTCAGAAGTACTTTTGGAATGGAAATGATAAAGAGGGTAGGGAAGGAAATATTCTTAAACATTGCCTTCAAGTTTTTCCTTTTTTCCTCCTTTTCCTCACTGGCTAATACGACTCTATCACCTGTTATTGAGGCTGACCTGTGGAGGGAAACATAGTGATAGGGAGAAGGCAGGTGATATTAACTAACTATGCTTCCCACACTTGAGGGTTTGCCTGATTGCAGGAATGAAAATACCACTTCTAGCTGCCCAAGGGAGCCACCATGAGCACCTGTTCTTTATACAGTTTGTGTTTAAAAGAGTCATCACTAAACATAGGGCCAATTTCTTCACAAGGAGTGGGATGAAAATGTCACAAATGGCCATTATGGGCAAAGTTTCCCTTTATTGGGTGGCACAGCTAATTTGCAGCATCCCACCAGCAACCAAATCCCACTCCCATGCAAACATAAGACAGTTAGTGAGAGGCTGTGAGCTAATGACACAGGCTCAAATTTATGACAGGGTTCAGAGAGAAGACTCCATAGAAAAATGGTTCCTGGGTCTCTCTGATAGCACAGTAGGGACACCAGCAAAGAAAGCAGTGTGTCAACTTTTGATTTCTATGATTCGTATTTTATGAAACTGGGATGCATCTCACAAATGTTATGTAACATGTAATGTGATAGTAATTCCTTTATCACAAGATGCTCTTAAACGGACGTGTGTCAACTTAAGTGCAAGGAAAGGCACGGACAGATTCTCTCTCTCCTCAAGGGTTAACAAACATGTTAGTCAGCCAGTGACTCTTCTGTAACAAGAGATCCTTTGCTTGTGGAAACTTCTCCCTGGGGTGAGGTACCACTGAGCCGGGAGGGCTGGAAGGGCTGGCATGATGGAGGGGCCCTTTTAAGAGAATACTTGAGCAAGTTTGTCAGGTATAAAAATAGTTCAACTGGATAATGAAAACACATTTATAGAAGTAATAACATTTGAAAATAAGTAAATTCTGCTTGTATGTAATATGTTATTTAATGACAAGAGACTTGATAGCTTAGATATTGAGGTGATCATGAGGTTTTTCTCTTATAAAATGTTAATGTAGAGATTAGAAAAGTAGATTTTTAAAAACTTTTTATTTTGAAATAATTTCTAACTTACAAGACAGTTGCAAAAATAATACAAACCCCATAAAGAGAACTCCAAGATACCCTCATTCCAACTCACCATAGATACCCAGATCCACCAATTTTAGCATTTTGCCATCTTTGTCATACTCATTCTATTATGTATCTATCTATCTATTTATCTATCCATCCATCCATTTTCTGAACCTCTGAGAACAAGTTGCACACATCATACTCCTTGAACACATAATGCTTCCATGTGCATTTCCTATGAATAAGGATGTTTTAGTTTCCTAGGCTGCTCAAAGCAAATACTATGAAATGGGTCAGGCTGAACAATGGGAATTTATTTGTTCATGGTTTTGAGGCTGGGAAAATGTCTAAATCAAAGGATCATCAAGGTAACGTTTTCTCCCTGAAGACCGGCTGCTGGCAATTCTTGGTTCCTCTCCACATGGCAAGGCACATGGCAGTGTCTACTGGTCTTTCCCTTCTCGTCCAGGTTTCATTGCTTTCAGTTTCTTGCTTCTATGGCTTTCTTTCTCCTTGTCTGAATTTCATTCTTTTATAAAGGACTCCAGTAATAGGATTAAGACCCATCCTGATTGAGGTAGTTCATACCTAACTGAAGTAACCTCATCAAAAGGCCCTACTTACAATGGGTTCGCACTCACAAGAATGAATTAAATTTAAGAACATGTTTTTCTGGGGTACATATAGCTTCAAACCACCACAAAGGATATACATGTATGTATCATTTTAAGTGCAGTTACTAAGTTCAAGAAATTTAACACTGATATAAAGCTTACATTCTATATTCCAATTTTTTCTTGTGTCTTAGTAATGACCTTTTGAGCATTTTCTCCTCCATTCTTAGATCCCATCCATTAGCATGTATTTTATTTATTTATTTAGGTACTAGGGCCAGGGATTGAAACTGGGAACTTATATGTGGGAAGCTGGCGCTCAACCACTGAGCCACATCAGCTCCCAAGTTGTTTTTTTCATTTGTTTGGTTGTTTTTTGTTCTTAGGAGACACTGGAAACCGAACCCAGGACCTCCCATGTGGGAAGCAGGCACTCAACCGCTTGAGCCACATCCACTTCCCATCATGTATTATATTTAAATGTCATCTCATTAGTTTCTCTTTCTTTCTTCTTTTAATTGTGGAAACATATATGCAACATAACCCTTCCCATCACAACCGCTCCCAAATATACCATTCTGTGGGATTGATTCCATTCATAATATTGCAGTACACTCACCACCATCCATTACTATTGTTTTTCCTTTACCCCAAACAAATCCTGCACTTATTTTGCATTAACTCTACATTGCCCCTGCTCCCCCATCCCTGGTAACCTGTATTCTACTTTCTGTCTCTATGAGTTTGTATATTCTCTGATATTTTACTTGTGGTTACCATAGGGCTTAAATTTATCATCCTATATCTATAACAGTCTCATTTGCTTTGATACCAACTTAACAACTTCAAAAGCACAAATAAACTCTGTTCCCATACTCCTCTGCCTCCCCCATTTTTATGTTGTTCTTATCACAAATTACATATTTATATATTATGAGTCCCAAACCATTGTTTATCATTACATTTTATGCATTTGCCTTTTATATCCTGAGAGAAGCAAAAAGTCTCCACTTTTACAAGTAAAAAATACAATAGTATTAGTATTTATATTTACCCACATTTTTATGTTTACCAGAGGTCTGCATTTCTTCATGTGGCTTCAGTCAATTGTTTAATTTCTATTCCTTTCAACCTGCAGAACTCCCTTTAGTATTTCTTATAGGACCAGTCTAGTGATGACACAATTACAGTTTTTGTTTATCTGGGAATGTCTTAATCTCTCCCTCATTTTTGAAAGACAGTTTTGTCAAATATAAAAATTTTTGTTAGCAATTTTTTGCTTTTAGCACTTTAAATACGTCATTCCACTGCCTTCTTCTCTCCATGGTTTCTGATGAGAAATTGGCAATTAACCTTATTAGGTACCCTTGTATGTGACATGTTGCTTTTCTCTTGTGGCTTTTGGAATTTTCTCTTTATCTTTGTCATTCAATGGTTTGATTATAACATAGCACAGTGCGGGTCTATTTGAGTTTATCCTGTTTGGAGTTCATTGATGATCTTGGATGTGTATATTCATATCTTTCATTAAATTTGGGGAGCTTTCAGCCATTATTTCTTTGACTATTGTCCCTGCCCCTTTTTCTCTTCTCCTCTGGGAATTCCTGCAGTGCATATATTGATACACTTGATAGTGTCCCACAGGTTCTTCAGGCTGTGTTCACTTTTCTTAACCTTTTATTTTTCTGCTTCTCAGACTGGATGACTTCAATTGTCTTATTTTCAAGTTCACTGATTCTTTCTTCTTCTAGCCCCAATCTGCTGTTGAAACCTCTGGGGAATTTTTATTTCTGTTACTGTGGTCTTCAGCTTTCTTTGTTTCCTTTTATAATTTCTATTGCTATTGATGTTCCCTTTGTGTTCATATATTGTTTTCCTGATATCCTTTAGTTCTTTGTTCATGTTTTTCCTTTAACTCTTGAGCATATTTAGGATGATTTCTTTTAAGTTTTTGTCTAGATTGCGCCAGGTCTGATGCCCCATTTTAATGGTTTCTAATGTTTTAATCTTCTTTGTCTGAGCCGTCACTTCCTGTTTCATTCTATGTTTTGTAATCTTTTGTTAAAACCTGGACATTTTGATATTTTAATTGTTATCACTGGAATTTAAACTCTGAGGCATCTGTTCATTAAACTTATCCAGCTAGTGTTATGACAGAGCTTTCCTTGAATGCCAAGAGCTAGCAAAGAAGAAGAAGAACAAGGACGAGAAGAAAAAGGGAATAAAGAAAACACTTTTCTCTGTTTTTGAAGACTGACCTGTGGGAGTGCTCCTCTTCAAGGCATATGCATACAATGAGTTTAGAGAATAACTCCTGACCAAAATGTAGGGGCTCCCTGATCCTTTCTGCATGCACCTCTTGTCTTGAGCATGCACATGTGACCCTAGGAACTCCCTTGTGTAAGTCTACATGGATACAAGTGTCCCCTCTTCCCTAGAACATAGTTTCCTCATGGTCCTGGATACTGCACTGTATGTCCTACAGTCAGCGATTGCTTACCCCAGGCAGGACAACTTGACTACTCTCTGATAATGTTATGTTGAAGTGCTCTGTGAACTGTCTTCTACATGCAGGGCAAGTTCTGGGACAGGGAGTCCCTCAGGCCACCACCAGGCAGATTGGGCCAAATATGCATTCTCCCAGTATGTGCATGAAGATTACTCTTCTCCTTCCAGAACTAGGAAAGTGGAATCCACACTGGGATCATGGGCTGTCTCCATGCCAAGCTAGTGAGGGGATGGGAGAGGAGCCAACCAAGATTCCACTTGATCCTATTGCTTTTAAGTGTCCTTTTTCTTGATTTGGCACTCATGGTGTTACTGCAATCCTTTAACTGTTTTCTTAAGCTTTTAGAAAGGTGTTTATGACAGTTCTTGTTGGTTGTTCAAAGCCTCTATAGGAAGATGGAATCCTGAAGCATCTCACTCTATTATCTTAATGGGCTCAGAACAATAAATTTTTATCAACATTATGCATGAACATGGTATAAGGAATCAAATAGTTCAATGAGCATACCATTTTGCATTCTCACCAGCAATATATGAGAGTTCCAGTTGCTCTACATCCTCACTCACACTTTGTATTATCAGTATATTTAATTTTAGCCACTTTCCTGGGTATGAAGTGGTATTTCAACATTTGTAAAATTATGAGTTCTGTAATTCCTGCTGGGAGTAAAATTAATAAGAATCCACTAGTGTAGGGTAAACCACACCAAGACGTTTGAAAATTGGGAGATAATTCAACTTTCATAACAATAGCTCAGTCCAAAGTCAACTTCACTAAGTAGAGATTCCAAAACTGCAATTCCAAAGCTTTGTGAATCCATGGGCACCATAACTATTATCTCTAAATGAAATTAATAAAATTATTAATTTTAAAATTCTGATTACTTTGAAAAGTTTTTAAATGGTGTCTAAGAGCACAGGATCCAGGTCTGAGTTTGAATCCTGACTCTGAAAACTATTAGATATGTGATCTTGGACAAACTCAGAAAGTGGAACCTCAGTTTTCACATTTGTAAAATGGGAATAATAACAGAATCCACATAATAAGGTCTTTTTGAGAATGAAATTAGCTAATCCATATAAAGAGTTCAGCCCAGCATCTGGCTTGGAGCATATATATGTTCATTAAAAGTTTAGCTGTCCTTATTTGTCAAAAAGTTTGCAAGCTAGTTGTTTCTTCTAATGGCAAATCCCTAGTTGGTACTTATTAAAAAAATGGATAAAATTAAAAATGAAATTCTAAAACACTGGAAATCATCACAAAGCAGACAAAAATCAGAGGAAAGTTTATTTTAAAAACTGCAAGGGGAAGGGCCAAATCTGCAAAGACTGGGCTTCTTGACCCAAGGATGTTTGCTGCCCAAGGTCCACAACTGTTACCTACTCTGTGGTCCTGGAACCTATCTAAAGTAATGATGAGATAAGTGGTGTTATTTAGGTGAAGAGAAAAGGGGAAATGAAAATAAAAATGATTAGTGTGTATCCAGAACTACCCAAGAAGCATACCATAGCTGGCAGGCATTATTAGAAAGGAATTAGCCAGTAGCATTGATCATATGGTTCGGCAGTGACCATTCATTCATTCATTTGTTCGCTCACCCCTCTTTCATTGATTCAACAAATTTTTATCATGTATTTATTATTTATTACTAAGTATTAGTAATATAAATGTGATTTAATGAATTCATCTTGACTAATTCCTGAGATAATTTTAAAGCTCTGCCTCAAAAGACTTGGCTTCCACTTGCCTCAAATTATCATCTGCAATAGAGAGAGCATGTAGCATTTATCTTGAGTTCCTACCCATATCCATAGACCTGACAAAGAGGGTCTACATCCATGACTTTCAACCTTTGCTGAACATTAGAATTACCTGTGGAGCTATAAAAACTCTCATTCCCAGATTAATTACATCAGAATCTCTGAGGGTAGAATCCAGGTATCAGAATTTTTAAAGCTCCTTAGGTGAGGCCTATGTGCAGCCAGGGTGGAGAATCATGTGCCTACATGAACAATATCCTGACTTAGTTGCATCAGAATAAGAGAAGTCTTATTCTGAAATAAGAATAAGAAGGTAAGATTTTAGGAGAGGATTTTAGGGAATGGTGTTGCTGCCTGACAGTGAGATAGAGCAGGCTAGAAGCAGGGTAAAGCTCTGTGGCAAACTCCTCATGCCTGCCTGCTTCACACTTGTGTGGATCAATAGCTATAGGGACTATGGGCATCATGTTGATGATATGGTGTATCTGAATGTATTTTATTATTACTGTTATTATTAAATAAAACATGTTCATGGTTTTTGAAAAAATCATTCTAATAGTGGGAAAAGATATAAAATGAAAATTTGAATTTTCCTTCCCTCTGCATGAACCCTCCCTAATCACTCCCCAGGGGTAAGTGCTGTTAATAGAAGATTTGTATTAAATCATTTCATGTGAGAACATCAGGGTTTATTTACGCACTATTCAATGAGCACTGATTCCCATCTATGTGTCAGCCATTGAGCTTGGGGCTAGCAGGCAAAGAAAGATGGGCTATTTCAAATCTTAGTGCTGACAGCTGTAGTATTTGGCTTCTGTCTCTGGGGTCAGGACTCACTCAACAGAAATGAGGTGGCTGAAGCTGGGAAGGTATTCTAGGGCCAGATTGGAATGGACATAGTGGTTACCTCAGGGAGCCAGAAGCAATCACAAGTATTTGAGGCAGGGAACTAAAATTTGTGCTTAGTCCCAGAAGAAAGATACCCATCAACAGATCTAAGATGAGAGTACTTGCCATAGCTGGAGAGCAAAGGGGCAAGTCAAGAGCTGGGGAGGGCCAGGTCAGAACATCAAGTTAGCATGCAATGTAGAAGAGAAGGGTTTTAGGACCTACTCTGTGTAAGCTCAGGTGCAGGGTTTGGCTGTGTAGACTGAGGCTGGCCAATAGACTTAAAGTCACAGAACTGTAGCCAGATTTTGCCTAGGTTCTTGACTAAACTGCAAGAAATGAATTTCAAGAGCAAGCCACGTTGATTAGGCCAGTAATTTATTAAGGTAGTGAGGGAAGAGAAATGAGAGGAAATAACAGCTCATGGGTCCCAGGTAGAGAGGAAGGGGCTGAAGAGTGATAAAGAGGGGTGATTTACAGACTACAGTTTCCCATTACAGATTATAAATGCCCAGGTTTACTTGCGTATTGATTCAGGCGGGGGCCGAAGAAGACCAGAATAGGAGTTTTTGCTTTTGCGCTAACTTTTTAAACCATTAATTATTCCGCCCCTTTGCTAATGGCATGGGAGGAGTCCCAGCTGTTTGCTGTTTTTGTTGATTACCCCATCCATCAATTTCTCAGGGGGGCCCAATGATATGGCCCCTGGAGAATATCCAGGGCTTTTCCTGGCTTCCAGAGGAAATCTCGTTCTGAATGGGAGAATCTCGCAGGGTCTTCCAGCCGCCACCCTGGGGATACCGAAGGACACGTGTTAATGGCAGCGGTTTTTCTGCCAGGTTCCAGATACATCTATCGATTCCCTATCTAGCCTGCTTCAGAATCTCACATAATAAGTATAGGAGCGGGGGTGGGGGAACCTGGCTGACATAGCAATGAATAATTATGGCTGTGTGGGACCCATGCACAGAAAGCATGGGAACATAGAGAACGAATTAGGGAAGGGAGGTCAGGGAAAGCATTGCAGAGGTGGTGAGGTTTGCACTGGGTCTTGAAGAGGAGGCATTTACCTGACAAGAGTGTGGAAGAACATTATCGAAGAGAAAGCATGAATGCAAAGCCATGATGCCGTGAAGAAACAGGGTATGTTCAGGGAATAGAGAGGAAGTAGTCTGGTTCACTAGACACATATTTTTACTGTTATGAGCAGAGACTAGAAATGTACGCAGAGTCAGACTGGACAGGTCCTGTATCCTGAAGAATTTTCATCAGGGGAGAGATGTGCTCAGAGGTGAGTTGTAGATGTCGCTCTACCTGGTCCTAATGAGGGCAGGAAGCAGACAGGGCTGCACTTGGGAAAGACAGGTTGACAAATGCATTTTATTGTCAGCTTCACCCATACCTTCTCGGTAACTTGGAAGACTTTCTTAGGCTCCCTGCTCTCCTCCAGCTCTGTTGCTGTTTTTGTCATGCAACCATTGCCTATGACAATGGCAGGCCCGTCTGCTGCGCTCTAGGCACCCGTGGAATGCCCTGGCACACAATGCCCACCACGAGTCACACACTGATGCCTCACAAGGCAGGGAACAGCTGCCCTCTGGCTTGTGAAGGACTGTGAGCCATTCACACTGTACATGGAACGAAGCACATGTATCCCTCTGTGATAAGCCAGCAACTCCACTCCCACGCCATGCATTAACAACGTGCCCAGTGAGCACACAGGTGGGGATTTCCATCGATGTTCTTTTGTGGGTTGGTACTGAGGCTGTCCTCCCTACAGGGGATTTCCTGATGGCTGCTGCACTAGGAATTCCTAGCATGTAAGATAGAACCTCTCCAGGGTTATCTTTGATCCAGGATCAAACAGCCGCACCCCACTGTCTCAGCAGAAAAAAATGCTCCTCCTGAAGCAAAACTGACAGTCAGAAAAAAACAGATAAGCAGTGAGACCTGGGCCATGGGAGGTAGTCCATGCTTATCTGGACTACTTTTCCTTACCCAAGAGAGAAGCATTTATCAGAAGAGTACCGTAACCACCTACTTCAGATAACAAAATTTCCTAGGGAAATTCTCATATCAGCAGTCCTTTCCATACCTTGAATTAAAAAAAAAAAAAAAAATCAGTATGCATTTCTTTTCCTTATTTGGCTAAAAAAAAAATATGAGTGTAGGGGGAGAGGAAGATTTGAGAAAAGCTTGTTCAGTGAGTGTCCTTGTTCTCGCCCTAAACAAGGGAAAAGAAGAGGCTGTGAGAAAGATGCGGCAGATGAGAATTGTCTCACAGTGGGTAGGCATAGATAAGGTATGACTTGAGGACCCTAAAACAGACCACTCTCTGTCCCCCCATACCTCCTCCCCAAAGAAATCTTTTCCCCCAGTGATACTGCCTTCAATTCACTCATTAATGACTCCTTTGGGCAAAAATCATAGTTGTCAATCTGGGTTCCATGAAGCACCAGGGTTTCCATGGCAAGCAAAAGGGAGGGGGGAGTTTATCCCTTCCCCCATCTTTTAAATGCAGATGTTCCCTTTTATTTTACTTATCAGGCTTCCCTTTTATATTTTTTTTTGAAAAAAAAAAGTTTTCTCCTTTTTAGTAGGTGTGTCAATTTCAGTGATATGGGTCAAGAAATTCTGAAAATATTTTAGATGTAATACAGAATTGAATCAAAGAATAAATGTGTTGACTCTCATTTGGATTTTCACTATGGAAGAAGGGCCATGCAATATGAAATGGGAGAAGACAGGAAAGGACTCTGTGGTAATGGATTAGAATTGGATATATTGTGTGAATTCAAGATTTCTGAAATATGTATGTGTTTGTGTGCTTATGTATCAGCATATATACATGCTTGTATTTCCTACCTGTCTGCTGAAAGTACCAAGAAGCAAAGAGACTCCAGTTGCAATGAATACACCTTCATGCCCAGATCTTGGTCTCTAATATTATTCCTCACAAAAAAGGACCAGCACTATTTAGAGAAATGACTGATTCCAAGGCTGTGACAGAGTAAGTACAATAAAAGTCAGGAGCACCTTGTTAGGCCAGAAAGTAAAGAATTGCTCAAAAAATAGCTAAATAAATAAAATAATGGATCATGTTACAAATATTCAAGAGACAACCTGAAAGGGTTCCACTAATCAAATACAGTATAATTGAAGCACCAAAACATTAAGGACAATAATAAATTACAAACCATTGAAGAATAGGGTTTTTTTTTTTTTGGCAAACTTATTTAGAAATAGGGTTGCTACAGATGGAATTAGGCAAATTAAAATAAGGTCAGGGAAGTGGATGTGGCTCAAGTGGTTGGGCTCCCATTTACCATATTAGAGGCCCCGGGTTCAATTACCAGGGCCTCCTGGTGAAAGGCAGGCTGGCCTGCGTGGCGTAGTGAGCTGACAGTCTTCACGGCGCAGTGACGCAACAATCGGAGACAAGCAGACACAGAAAAATGCACAGCGAGTACAAGCAGCAAAGGGGGGAGGGGGAGATAAATAAAAAAAATAAGAATAAATAAATAAATCTCAAAAAAAAAAATTTAAAAAAAAGGTCATACTGGAGTAGGGTGGACCTCAATCCAATATAACTGGTGTACCTATAAGAAGAGAAAGTTTGGGCAAACACAGACAGACAGAGAAGATGGTCATGAGGTAGTGGCAGAGATGGAGTCATGCTGCCAAAAGCCAAGGAATGCCAAGGATTGCCAGTAACTGCCAAAAGCCAGGAGAGAGGTATGGAACAGGTTCTTCCCTAGAGACATCAGAGAGAACATGGCTGCCAACACTTGATTTCAGACTTCCAGCCTCCAGAACTGTGAGGCAATAAAATTATGTTGTTCAAGTTTGTGGTACTTTGTTACAGTACCCCTAGAAAACTAAGATATACTGCTTTCCTGATTATTGGAAAGGGAGGACATGGATTGAGGACAGCTGGTTTGGAAAGGAAATCCAAGGGGCAAGGTGAAGCTATACACTGGAAGATGAATCACAAAATGATAAGGTGGGGAGTTTGGAGGTAGAGCATGGCTGGTGGTTCAGGACCAAGAGGGTTAGAGGCCAACAATGAAGTATTATTAGCTGTTTGTTTTGGAGACAGGACTGATGATTTAGAGAAGCCCATCAGTGCCTCTAAGCCAGCTATGATATACTGGCACACAATGCTACCTAATTCCTGCCTTTCCAACCTTTCCAGTCCCATCTCCCACCATTCCCCAACTCATTCCTTGATGCTCCAATCACAAGGATTTCCCTGAGCATATAACACTGTTTCAAATTGCGGTGCCTTTGACCATTACATTAGACTTCAGGTTAAGTTGCCATAAAAAAAGACAATAAAATAGAGTGCTTACATTAGACAGTTTATTTTTCTCTTTTGAAACAGTCCAGAGGTGAATGGTACAGAGTTGGCAGGGTAGCACTACTCCATGTGGTCATTCAGGGACCCAAGTTTCTAACATTTTGATTCTTCACCCTCTCCTGGTGTGTTGCCATAGTTTACATGGTTGATATGGGCTTACCTTCATGTCTGGTGAAGTGAGAGTCCAGAGCAAGTGACTTTGTCTCTAAGGAGATGGCTCAGAAGCTGTACAAAGGGGAGCAGATGTAGCTCAGTGGTTGAGTGCCTGCTTCCCATGTACAAGGTCCTGGTTTCAATCCCTGGTACCTCATACATACATACATACATACATAAATACATAAATAAATAAATAGTTTTTTTTAAAGAAAGAAGTTGAACACATACTTCTGCTCACCTCTTATTGTCCTGAACATAGCCATGCCTAGATGCATGGGAAGCTGCATTGTATAGTCTCAGGTGGTAGACCTGCACTTTACCAAAACCCATGATTTTCTTTCATGAAATGGGGGACAGATAGAAGTTTCTGCCACCTATCTGCTATTTTCCTGGTCTGGAATGGCCTTTGCTCACCTTAATCACTTCCCTGTCTTCCCTTCCTACAATTTATGGCATAGTAAAAATAAACTCCTTTCTCCATTCCTCAACCCCAGCATTTTGTTAACTCCTCTCTTTTATAATTATCTACGTACAACTTAGGCTGTGAGTTGAAGTCAACAATAAATTACTGGAGTGACTACTGCAGTTTAACAATTTTTATAGTATCTATAAAACCTCCCAGTTATTGCAGTCTTCACTTGGTCACCCTTCAGTACACTATTACTATTGAAGAAAAAAATTTTATTTATGGCCCCAGTCACACTCTTTTATATACTCCAAAGCCAAAGATCTGTGTGATTAGGAAATGCAATCTCTCTTAGGCACTGATTTTATCATTCCTCTCAGTTGTTATTCCTTGCAATAAGTTGTTTCTCACACCACACTGTCCTGTAGGACCTGTTTAACTTCAGGAACCAGACATTGCTGTAATCATAATATGTCTTCATCTGAATCAAAATAAAATGTATGCATTGGCCAGTGGGTTGAAATACTTAAAGTGCTGAAAGAAAACGACTGCCAGCCAGCCAAGATTTTTATATCTGGTGAGAATATTTTTTTCAAAAATGATGGATAGATTAAGACATTCTCAGATAAACAAAAGCTGAGGGAATTCATCACCACAAGACCTGACCTATAAGCAATGCTAAAGGGAGTTCTTCAGAATGAAAGGAAAGAATATTAGAGAGTGGATCAAAGCAGCATGAAGAAAACGATCAGCAGAAAAAGAAACCATTTGGGTAATTATAAATGCCAATATTATTGAAGTATATTGTTTGGTATGTAACTACTTCTTACCTCCTACAGGTGCTGAAATGCAAATGCATAAAATAATGATAAATCAATGTTTTTGGACACACATAGATATAAGTGGTAACAAGTACAAAAAAATGGTGGGGGGACAGAGGGGTATAGGAAAACTATATGTGCATGCTATTGAAGTTAAGTTGGTATAAACCAAATATTATTGTTATATATTTAGGATATTAAAATTTAACCCTTGGTAATCACAAAGAAAATAGATGAAAACTATATACAGATAGATATAAGTCAATCAATATAATACAACACAAAAAGGCAAACAAATATAAAAGTAGGTATTAATGGAATTGAGGAACAAAAAGGTATAGGACTTAGAAAGGCTGAAGTGCAAAGAGGCAGAAGAAAGTCCAATATTATCAGTAGTGACTTTAAATGTAAGTAGATTAAACTCTCTAGTCAAAAGGCAGAGACTGGCAGAAGAGACAAAAAAGTATAACCCAACTATATGCTGTCTGCAAGAGACTCACCTTAAATTCAAAGATACAAGCAGGTTGAGGGTGAAAGGATAGAAAAAAATATACCACGCAAGTAGTAACCGAAAAAGAGCTGGGGTGGTATATTAGTCAGCCAAATGGGTGCTGATGCAAAGTACTAGAAATCTGTTGTCTTTATAAAGGGTATTTATTTGGGGTAAAAGCTTACAGTTACAAGGCCCTAAAGAGTCCAACTCAAGGTACCATGAGAGGTACTTCCTCACCAAAGTCTGTTGCCACATGTTGAAGCAAGATGGTTGCCCATCTCTGTGAGGGTTCAGCCTTCCTCCTCCTCTTAAGGCTCCATGGGCCCAGCTTCTTTCTGACCTCAGCTGTAGGCTGGAGGGCTTGTTTCTTTCTGGGCCTTCTCAGCTGCTCAAGGTTCTGGTCTCTTCAGCTACAAACTATCAGGAGAATAGCTCAGCTCTTCCTGGGGCCCCAGTATCAAAACTGATAAAGTTCTCTCTCTCACTTCTTCTTGGGTGAGTGTCCATTTATATAGCCCACCAAGGGGGCGGGGACTCAATCCTGAGTCAGGCCCTACTAATGTGGTCAAATCAAGGGTATTACACCCAGAGAAACAGACCAGTTTACAAACATAATATCTTTTTTTAGTATTCACATATAATATCAAACTGCTACAGGTGGCTATACTAATATCAGATAAAAGAGACTTTAAGTCAAAAACAGTTATGAGAGATAATGATGGTCATTATATACTGATAAAGGGAACAATTCAGCAGGAAGATGTAATTATAAATATATATGCACCTAACAGCAGAGTCCCAAAATATATGAAGCAAATATTATCAGATTTGAAGGGAGAAATAGTTCTACATTAATAGTAGGAGATTTCAACACTATGTAACCAAATCCAACAGCACATTAAAAGAGTTATACACCAAGATCAAGTGGGATTTATCCCTGGTATGCAAGGTTTGTTCAACATAAGAAAATCAATTAATGTAATATACCACAGTAACAGAATGAAGGAATAATAGTGATAATCAAGGGTAATGTTGTAGATTGACTGCATTAATGGCCCAATTTTAATGTCTTCTTAAATCCATGCTCTTTGGTAGTGCCCTCCCATATGACTTTGGGTTTCCATATGTGACTTCCTTTGGCCAGTGCAATTGTAACAAGTTGATGCAGTAGGGGCATCAAAAAGCCCTAACATGCTTCTGTTTCCTCTCCTGTGCTCTGACATCATCATGAGAACTAGTCTGCTGGGAGATTAAATTTATTTGGTAGACCCAGCCATCCCAGCTGAGGCCATCAGAGATTAGCTGGCAGCCAGATGTGCCCCAAACATGTGAGTGAGCCCAGATATGCCCTACCCTGATCAGCAGAGTTGCCAGGCAACTGTAGACGTGTGAGACATAATAATTGCTCTTTTAAGCCACAATTATTATGTGGGGTGACTTGTAACTGATGTGACTAACAATAATAATACCCAACATTTACTATATGCTAGGCATTGATAAAACTTCTTTCATAAATCATTTGATCCTTGTAACAACCCAGATAGTACTTTTACAAACTGTTTTTAAATTCAGCATATTGAGGATAAAGTCTAAATCTTCAGAGAGATTTTTCACATTCTTTTAAATATCACAAACATCCTGTGCCATAGACAGGGAAGATAGTTCCCCCATTTTACAAAAGGAGTCTAAGGCTCAGAGGAGTGCCAAAGAATGTAATAACTATGAGTGGCAAAGCAGTGGCTTGAACTGGATCTTCTATTCAAAGTCTAATGCTCCTTTTACTACACAAGGTTTTTTAGAGTAGAATGAGGAATAAGTAGGATAGAGGGAATGGAAGAAAACCAGACGCATGAACTTTTTTTTGTTTGTGGAGTTTGTTTTTACTGTGGTAATATATATATAAAACATAAAATTTCCCATTTTAAACAATTTTAAGTATACAATTCAATGGTATTGATTACATTCACAAAGTTGTGCTACCCAACTACCCACTATCTATTACCCAAAATTTTCATCACCCCACAGAGAAACTGTGTACTGATTAAGGAATCATTACCCATCCCTCCCTCCCCCAGCCCCTGGTAACTGTTAATCTTTCTGTCTCTATGGATTTGCTTATTCTAGATATATCATTTAAGCAAAATTATAAAATATTTATCATTTTGTGTCTGGCTTATTTCACTTAGCATGTTTTCAAGGCTCATCCATGTTTTAGCATATATCAGAACTTCATTCCTTTTACTTTTTTTTATTTTACTTATTTTTTTTATTATTAGAGAAGATGTAGGTCTACAGAAAAAAATCATGCATAAAATGTAGAGTTCCCATATACCACCCTATTATTAACACCTTGTATTAGTATGGTACATTTGTTACAATTGATAAAAGAATATTTTTATGCCATGATGGAAAACTGGTATTGGGTTTTCACTCTGTGACAGACTGAGCTATGTACCCCAGAAAAACAACAATAACAACGTTATTCATCTTAATCCATTCTTGTGTGAACCCATTATAAATAGGACTTTTTGAAGATGTTTTTAGTTAAGATGTGGCCAACCAACTGAATCAGGTTGGGTCTTAATCCTATTATTGGAGGCCTTATAGAGAGAAAACCACAGGAAAGAACTAGAAACCAGAAGTCAACAGAACCAGGAAGAGAAAGTTGAGGACATTGCCATGTGATGGGAAAGCCAAGGAACCCAAGGATGGCCAACCCACCAGAGCACTACTGAATCCAGAAGGAAACTAGGCTTCCAGCCTCTGGAACCATGAGACAAAATATTCCCATTGTTTAAGCCAATCCACTGTATGATATTTGTCATAGCTGCTGGGAAACAAAGGTAATTTCCCACTGTAAATAACCATAAAACTGGACAAAATATGTGAGGTACTGTTTTTAGGCTGTGGAAAAGAGGCAGCAAAAGACCAAGATCCTTGAGATTAGGGAACACATAAAAAGTGAGTGCCATGTTCACCCATGATTTCTGCCTAGGGACACTTTCCAAACCACAGAACAGGAAGATGGATCCCAAGAGAGAAGAAGTGGCCTTGCTGAGCTGAGGAGGGAAATAGAAGTTCAAGGTTGCCAAGGTGACTAGAATTTGCCAGGCAAGATACCAGAGAGGAGGGCCCATGGAAGTCCTCATGGGCATTTGCCTTCAGTCTTGGTTGTGCATGGGCAGCATGAGACTTCATGGAGCATGACAGAGAATGACTGTTGGGAACTAAAAGATAAACAGAGATAGCAGATATTGTACAGTGCTGGAAGACATTGGAGTTTTGTTCCTATTGGGATGGAGAGACTCATACTGAACATTTTGGACATTCAGATAAGACCCCAGAAAGGCCATACTTTGGGAATAAGGACCATGCACTAGAGAAAGGACCACACACTAGGACTAAGGAAAACAACAAAATAGACACACCCAACAGAGCCTAAAATCAAGATTGAAAAGATTTAGAGGATCCTCCAGTAATTCATCTACCTATTGTAACAAAATGTAAAATCCTTTAAGAGAATAAGTCATAATCCAAACACCCTACAAAGTATTATCCACAATGTTCACCATACAATATAAAAATTTTAAACATGCAAAGAAGCAAAAAAAAAAAAAAAA
>JAQZBX010039750.1:0-22916 GCA_029593785.1 Cabassous unicinctus
GTTCTTTGCCTTGCCTTTTACATTCAATTCCCCACCCACCAGGGGGTGGGGCTCAACGCCCTACTGACTGACATGGCCCAGTCAACGCCCTAATCATAATTCAATCATGCCCAGATTAACAGATCAGATTACAGGCATGATCCAATTATATTTTTGGAATTCATAATTACATCAAATTCCCCAACGGTTACACATGGCAAGCAGCTTTTATGGCTGCTTGAGACAAAGGGGGGATGGGAATGCGGATGCAGATGTGAGCTATGTGAACTGCAGGGGAAATTGGACTGTCCAGGCAGGGTGGCCTTAAGGCACAGTTTGCTAATTAGCAATCAGGATGTTGGTATAAGATTGGGGCCATTGGGTGAAGATCAGCAGACTTTACTGGTATCAGCTTGATTTCTGTTATAGTTCTTCTCTCTGGGCAGGTACAGGGGTCTCTATCAGTATTACAAAGGATCATTGGAATGTTAGCAAGTGTAGCAGTTTGATATTATTGATAAATTCCAAAAAGTAATATTGGATTATGTTTGTAAACTGGTCTTTTCCTCTAGGCATATTAGAGTATATTAGATTCAGAGGTTTTACTTTTACTTGATTAAATAATGATTAAGGCTTTGATTGGGCCACATCAGTAGGACATTGCATCTCTGCTCCCTTAGTGGGTAGGGACTCACAGAGAAACCACAGAGAAGGGAGTTTGGAGTTTTTGAGCTGGATCCACAGGAAGTAAACACACAGAGAAGCTTGGTTATGAGAAAAGAGAAAAGGCACCAGGAAGAGAAACAAGCTGTTGCCTGATAGCCTAGAGCTGACCTTGTGGAGATAGCAGAGGAGCTGAGCCTGGAGAGAAGCAAGGCCAGGGAAGAGAGGAACCCAGGAAGCCTGAACACTCACGTACGTCAGCTGCCATCTTGTTCCAACATGTGGCAATAGAATTCGGTGAGGGAAGTACCTTACGCTTTATGGCCTGGTACCTGTAGGCTTCTACCCCAAATAAGTACCCTTTATAAAAACCAACTGATTTCTGGTATTTTGCATCAGCACCCGCTTGGCTGACTAATACAGCCAGGTTCAGTTAGCCTCTGTGTCTTCTTTGTAATCCCCTGAATAAAATGGAAGCTCAGGCAAATCAAGATGATTAGCAAAATCATTTATCATTCCGGTTTCACAGAGGAGTATGGCATATTTCTTGTTGGAATAATGAAATCATTCTAACATCAACTGAGGTGATGATAGCACAACCTGATGAAACTGAGAGCCGCTGAGTATACACAGGATGTATTGTACAAGGCTTGGAAATGTATAACACAGAGAACCCTGTGGTGGATAATGGACTGTGGTTAACAGGTCTCTAATGAACTCTAACATATATACAATGCTAATAAATGATGCTAATAAAGTGGAAAAATACACTGAAAATAAGCTATCAACTGTAAGTAGCAGTAATATTTTGATGATGTTCTTTCATCATTTGTAAAAAATGGTGCAAAACAATGAAACTGCTAGCAGTGGGGTTACATATGGGGGTCCTGTATGTTATGCACGATTATTTCATAAACTCACACTTTTCTAATTAATTTTTTTTTTAAAACCACAGATAAAAATAAAAGCGCAGTTTTAAATGTTGAGATAAAAGAATAGTTAATCAACCTAGTACTTCTTTGCAAACAAGGATATATTGGGTTTCAGAGCCTTGCATTGTGAATTAATGCCAGGATGATTTCAAGTTAAAATATTCAACTCAATAAAAATATGGCAGTTGTCCTCATAAAAGGAATTGCAAAAAAAATACAAACATTTTTGGAATTCAAATGATTTTGTTTCATTGTACAATTGATGAAATATCAAAGTTATCCTTCCTGAGACATGGCAATAAAAGTTTCTAAATGTTCCTTTGGAATAACACATATTGTAACTAAATCATGCAAGATCAATTTGGACAACAAAGAAAAGTATGTCTGCACTCATATCCAGATGGAAGAATACAATTTTATTAGAACTTATTTGAGAAAATTAATTGAAAGCAACAAATTTTATGGGCAAATCAGCTATCAAATTAGAATGATCTTTGAAGGAAACATAGCATTGAGTTAACAGATATTAAAATTGTGTTATCAATGAAGTTGCATAGAGAATTGAATGACTAATTCTGCCTTCATAAGGTCGAGATTGGTCTTAAGAAATATGATATTTAAATTGGGTAATTAGAGCATTCAGGATAAGTGTGTAAACTTTTAACAAGAAGACATTAGGAAGCAGAAGCTGTATGGGAGCTTCAGATGTGGATGGTTGCATTGAGTTACAAAACAATTCTATTCATACACACTCAGACTTCAACTCATTGCGTCTGTACACATAAAAAAGAATTGTCACCTACCAGGCCATACAGGAATCACATGAGACTAGGCTTAAGATAAAAGTTTAAAAGGCATCCAGGTCCCCTATCATAGTAGTCAAAACTAGTTGTGCTGAGTTTAAAATTTGACTAGTTTCTCATTTAGCTTTTTGTCTTCTGAAATTTTTAAAACCTTTTTGAGCTATTTTTGATCCTATGTATAATGCTAATTAAAATTACTATATCAAACTGTTGATTTAAGAATTACATGATTTATAACAATCAATTAGCCATGCTTGCAATTTAGAGGCTATTCACCAAAATATAGGCCTAGATTTTTTTCCTGACAGAATTTCTACATTCTTCATGTGTCTGAGAGACAATTCTTTTGGTAATTTTTAATTTATTTTTATTTTTGTAATATATTGATATATATCACACGTATAACACACATATATATACATACATATTCAAGCATTCATGATTTTAAGTTAGATGTGATTCACCATTAGGTAAAGTTGGTGGAACACAAAAAGAAGGTATTCAGATGCAATCTCAGAAATTTTAATATTTAGGAATCAAACAGAGGGAAAACAGAAAAAGTAATTGAATTTACCTGGAGTAAATATTACTGGAATTCATTATGATGGCAATAGTAACATGACTCATAGATTTGAAAACGTGGACTAGGAAAAGAATGTTAGTGAATTGGTGGGTGTTATATGAATGAACTAAAAATGATGTCTTTATAATGGGCCTCTATGTTGTTTCCTAATTCACAGTAGTCTTGGTCCCCTCCAAGAGCTTGTTGGCACCAAACTCAAATATTCGTATACCTAATTATATTAGAAATAGCCCAAATCAGCTATTTTTAATCATTTAGAATTAACTTTCTCTTTAAATCTCATGGAACTTCACGTGGTGTCTGTTTCCATTTCTAAGACATCACTACACTTATAAAGCCCTTTGTTGCTTCTGACGCTCATAATTCTATGGTTAGGGACTGACCCTAGATCATCCTCTAGACATGTAAGTAACCCCACTTACTTTCTGCTCCTTCCTAGGAGTTTAGGTGTTTTTCCTGACCTGATTCCCCACCGTTGGCTCCCTACTATCTCTGGAAGAATTTTATTTATTTATTTTTTGCCTGTGAGGGACTTTCCCTCTCATGCAAACTTGTCAAAGCAAAGCATTGTATGTTACTTCCACTTAGTGGTCATTTTCTTGGACAACTCAAATTCAAACACATTTAGTGAGTTATAGATCAAAAAAGAAGGAGTGAGGGGATAAAATGAAATTTAAAAATAGCAATAGAAATATGTAGGCAATGGTTGATGATTTCCAAATTCAGATTGAAAAACATACAGGAAAGCATATTTCATAGGAATAAAATATTTCAGATAGTTTGATCAAAATGGAAAATTCAATTCAGCTTTCAGCAAACACATTATGAAAGAGATATAAAAATATTTAAAATAAAAGTAAGAAAATAGGGAAGGTCTAGCTAAAAATTACAAATTATAAACAGAGTATTACAAATGAGCAGAGATTTATTTGAATATCTGAATATAGTGATTATGACATATTTCGGAGAAAGGGAGTAGTAAGAATGGCATATAAATTTAAAATTTAAGAAAATGTATTGTCAAATGTTCACATAAAGTCTAAATGTCAGCCTGGGACTTATTCTAATAGAAAAGTGATCTATACATTCTTGAGACACTAACCATAGAAAAATGCCAACATGTTTAAACTTCTAATTATATTTCAGCTAAGCTAAAATATTGATGTTGCCATTTCAAAAAATTAGAAGCAACAATATTTATTTAGAGGAGAAGAGATTTTACATTACTAAGCAATTGACAAAAAATTGTGGTGTTTCCTGAGAGAGGGCATGGAAGTTTCAATATATCACTTTTGAATAAAAAATAGGGAACTTTCAATATTGGGTATAATTTTTAAATTTTGGAAGACCAACTTGCAAAAAGAAAGTATAGTTGCAACATAAGTCAATGGAGAAGTATATATCTATTAGAATTTTTTTAAAAAAAACTTTTTCTAAACAAATTTTATGGGCAAATCACCTGGAATATAAAATGAATGAATTTTACATGCCATGGAGTTTTTGAAAAATCGACAGTAACTTAAGTGAAGTTGCATAGAAAATCGAGTGACAAATTGCTTTGAGAAGACAGATAATGTTATTAAGACAAGTGATTAAATATCACTTAGATATTGGGTACTTAGAGGGTTCAGAATAATTGTATTAGCCTTGTATCAAGAAGGAATGAGGAAGCAGAACAGAATAGAATGGGAGCTTCTGGTATGAATGGGTGGATAAAGTTAAAAAACAATATTCTTGCCACTCAGTCTTCAACTCAGGGTGCATTGTATGGAAAAACAGAAGGAAGGGAGGCAGGGACTGAAGGAGGGAGGAAGGAAGTAGGAAGGGAGGGAAGGAGGAAGGAAGGTAGAAATGTCCTCTACCATGCAATTCAGGAATTACTGGAGTCTAGATTTAAGACAGATTCTTAAAAGATATCACAGTATCCTATTTGACTAAAGAAAATGAAGCTTCCTGAGTTTAAATTTGAATATTCATTTTTGCTCTTTGTTATTTGAAGTATTCTTAACTTCTCTAAGCTTTCCTTTGATTCCATGCATATGGCTAATTATTAATTTAGTACTGTTATGTGGTTTATATAAAAACTTAGCAGTATCAAAAATCTAGTAGGTATTCAAAAAATACAGGTCTTATTTCGACATTGCATTTGTTGTCCATTCTACCTGAAAGGGCAGAAAAGCAGATAGCATTTCAGCATAAAGCATTTGAGCATTTCAGGCAGAATTTCCTCAAGAACAAA
The DNA here is from genome assembly GCA_029593785.1 of Cabassous unicinctus. NCBI lineage: Eukaryota > Metazoa > Chordata > Mammalia > Cingulata > Chlamyphoridae > Cabassous > Cabassous unicinctus. The sequence continues at coordinate 5,200 of JAQZBX010039750.1, forward strand.
GTTGTTCACATATTTAAGAACCTTTGTCACTTGTTAAAGATCCAATTTAAAAAAGAAAACAAAACTAGCAGGGGTAAACTACCTGGAGAATTAGAACTCAGAGATCAATATTGATGATTCTAATGGATGTAAATGTGAGACAATATGTCATAGTAGAGAAGTAGCAGAGAGAACACATGATGAAAATTTACTTCTGCCTTGGAGTGAGAAGAAATGGGAATGTCAAGTCTTAGTTTCAACTTGTTAGACCTTTATTGATTGTTACAGATTATCGTCTATGGTAAGTAACCTACAGGTGACAGACATTTAAAAATGCATAAAAAAACCATTTCAGAATAGTTCAATGATAAATTCATGGTGGTAAATTTTAAACAAACACATTCTGATTGGCATATAACAGAATCAACTGTACTCACAATATTGAGGAGCCATAGTTTTTACTATCATTCATTTTCTCAAAATGTTATATATGTATTTTTTACTATTTATGCTGTTAGTATTTCTAAATTTAGATAATGTTCTAGGATTCTTAGGTCTATTTTCTCAAAATTGAAACAAATGTTCAAAGGAAAAATATAACCAACTATTTAAATAACCATTTTATCCTAAGGTCATATTATAAACCCAAATATCTTTTAAGATCCACTTAATTGTACATATTCTACAGAAACATGTACAATTGCCCAATCAACTTATTCTAAGTTTACTTTCTTCACTGGATGTGTTTTTGTTCAGCAGCTTTAGATAGTGTTTTCAAAGATGTTTCTTGTTTCAAATCAAGACACATAGTTAAAAATAAAAAAGAAGAAATAAGAAACAATATTATGACTCACACTTCTGAAATACAAATTCCATGAAATACTATGTTTTATTTGCATCTCTCTCTGTTCTAACTCATTTATAAAATCCTCGTCAGGTCAAAGAAATTCATTACATAATCCCCTAATGGATTGTGGTACACCATTAGAAAATCTTTCCTGAAGAACTAAATCTGATTCTTCTACAAAATTCATTTCACTAATAAGGGACACATATATTAGATGTAAATAATTTCTGACAAGAATAAATACAATCAGAAGTATTAATTCATCATTAAAACCATCATTTACCAAGCAGTTTCAAATAAGTTACATTAGTATACAAATTTTTTGGAGGGTGTTTTTTTTTCATGTGAAAGCCCCAATTATATTTTGAATTTCTTTGTTAATTATTTAAATGAAATATGCACCAGTAACTTGGAGGCAGGGCAAAGATACATTAAAAAAATTATTCTAAATATGTTATTACTGATTACAATTAATAGCTTATTAAGTACAGGATAGTACAATAAACATTACATCATGTGATACATTAAATATTATTTAAATGAAACAATATTTATAGCCTTGATTAACTAGAACACCTAAAGCCAAATGAGACAGAATGAAAAATTTATCTTCATTTCCTCCAGATATCTAAGGAAGGAAGTGAGATCAGAAAAAGAGTGTCTAAAGGAGACAAAAATGGAAATTATCTTCTTTGGGACAAAGACTCATGAAAAATAAAGCTTGAAAAGAGATAAAGATGAATATAAGCGATTAGCAGAAAAAAAAGATAGAAGCTATGTACTGGAATAAATTGACATTATTTAAGACTCACTTGTTCATTTTCTTTATATAATGCGGCAATACATTCATTTCTTTGTCAAAAGGACAATTATTTTATCATATGCATGAAGGCTATTTTCAATTGGATCCTCAGGGTATAGATAAGAGAGTTCAAAAGTGGGTCAGCTGAAGTATTGAGCACCACAATTCCACTGGAAAAAGAAATTCGTGGTTGGGTTTGAGGGTTTTAATATGCATGAGACATAGCTGTCTTAGAGAGGGAGATGACAATCATGTGGGAAGAACACGTGGAAAATGCCTTTTTCCTCTGAAGAGTTGAAGGGATTTTAGAATTGTCAGTGCAATGTAGGCTTATGATATTATCACCACTACCACTGTGACAAGGAGTGTCACCAAAGCTGAAATGAAACCCACTGTTTCTATGAGTGGTTGGTCTAAGCAAGAGATCTGTATTAGAGGGGTAGTGTCACAAAAAAAATGATCAACAATGTTGGAAGCACAGAAGTCAAGGTTAAGACCCAAGGTGAGTGGTGAAAAGATGACAAAGAACCCAGCAAGCCAACAACTGAGGACAAGCTCTGTGCAGATTTTGCTGTTGATGATGATTGTGTAGTGCAGGGGCTTACAGATGGCAACACAGTGGTCATAGGACATGGCTGCCAGGAGGTAAAATTCAGACTCTCCAAGGAGGAAGGCAAAAAATACTTGCATGACACAACAGTTGTAGGAAATGGTTTTATCTCTAGGTGCATTACTAACCAGCAATTTAGGAATGCAGGCAGTAATATAAGAGATTTCTAAGAGGGAAAAATTCTGAAGGAAAAAAATACATGGGGTTATTGAGGTGAGCATTCAGCAGGGTGAGTGTGATGATGATTAGATTGCCAGTGGTGCTGAGCAAGTAAGTGAGAAGCAGGAAGTTAAATAAGACAACTTTCAATTGTGGGTCATTAGTCAAACCTGCTAGGATAAACACTGTCACTCTTGTTTGGTTTTCCACTACTGTCCTACTACTTCTAACAAGTCTGAATAGAAAAATTAATAATAAATTACTTGATGACCCCTATGTAAATAGCAGTGTTTAAGCTACAGTGTGCCAAGAATTGTTCAGATACAGCAAGAGAATACTCATTTGAAGTTACAGTTAGGCCTGCAAGAAAAAAAATAGATTGCATTCCCAGAGTACCTGGAAAGAGAATTAAAATTTAATTTGCATTTCCACCAAAGAATAAACCATATATGAATAGTCATTGTCATATAAGAATAGTCATTGATGCTTGTTTTTAATGTGAATAAATTAGGGGTGTATAAAACAAAGAAAAATGCTTTTCTCTCTTGATATAGGCAAGAGTTGGGATGTTAGGCCACATCCTAATCAATTAAAGAAGTTTGCATACTGAGACCAAAATTATATCACTCATTACAAGTACATCTAGCCAAATTTTGCACTTAACACATGCACACATGCATATAAAACACATGTACATATATATATACACACACAAGCCCTGGTCAATAACCAAAGGTAGTACACCTTTACTAATCAAACTTAAATGCCTGATTCCTTTCTCATTCACTATAATGGCTAATGAGATCTGAATACACATAAATGAATATGGGACATAGGTAATAATTTTATTTGCTCATGTCTGTTGTCAAACTCATCTATTACTACCTCAAGGCCCCCTGTAAAATCGGCAACAGTGCATTAATGTTGATGTGGATAGCAAGAAACTACAGATTTCCTCTGCAGTGTATGGCTCTGAAAAATTGACAGGGTTAAGTAAAAGTAAAAGGATAAAAAAGCAAATATATATACATGAGTTTAGTGAATTGTATGCAATGGGCAATTTAAAGGGAAGAGAAACATAAAGACAGTGCTCTTGGAATCCTGGAGGAAAAAGGACTGTTGAAGAGAGAGTAAGTTTGAGGAAAAATTTTAAAAAGGATAAAAATTATGAAAATATTAGTAATTAAAAAATTACAGTGAGGAAATGAATTACATGAAAATTCTCTCCATCTGCTTCTAAATTACCACTAGGACCTTTGTTTAAAATACAGACTGAAAATATGAAGCATTTTAATCATAGAAATATTCTTTTCATCACTGTATTAGTCAGCCAAAGGGCGCTAATGTGAAATACCAAAAATAGTTTGGTCTTTATAAAGGTATTTATTTGTAGTAGAAGTCCACAGTTACCAGGCCATAAAGCATAATTTTCTTCCCTCACCAAAGTCCATTGTCACATGTTGGAACAAGACAGCTGCCGACGTTTGCCAGGGCTCAGGCTTCTTGGGTTCCTCTCTTCCCGGGGCTGCGTTTCTGTCTCTGGGCTTAGCTCCTTTGGTTCCTTAACAAGGTCAGCTGTAGACTATCAGGCGAATGGCTCACTTCTCTTCTCCTGGGGCCTTCTCTCCAATATCAAACCTGGTTCTCAAAAACACTGCTACTCAAAACTGCTTCAACTCTGTTCTTGCCATGCCTTTTATATTTGATTCCCCACCCACCAGGGGGTGGGGCTCAATGCCCTACTGAGTTAGCCTAGTCAACGCCCTAATCATAACATAATCATTCCCAGATTAACAGATCAGTTTACAAGCATGATCCAATTATGTTTTTGGAATTCATAATTACATCAAACTGCCCAACTGTAACAAACATTTTTAGCCATAAAGCATCCTGCCTAATGTATTCAGAAACTTGAACATCTTTCTTTCAGAATACATATACACATATTTCAGCAGGCAAAATGATCTGCAGTTCAATGCTAAACTATTTTGTCATCACACTAAAGAGAGCACACTGATAACACATTCCTCTCTGCATGGACCACAGAGTACCCCACAATTTATGATTGCTTAAATGGCTATTTGGTAAATTTTTTATGAGAATTTTTTTGCAGATTTTTATATTACTGTATTGCAATTTTCCCTATACTATAATTTACTTATTTACGTATAGAATACTTTCATGAGTATCACACATACTGCCATATAAAACTTAATCAACTCTTAAGCCGATTGACTATATTTATGCTTTCTGTACCCTGCAGGAAAATAACAAAAGATTACGAGGAATTATCTGAGAGATCTGTGATACATGAACACCATTCTCTAAGGATAACCAATTTGTATGCCATACAATGGTTCTTTGCAGACATTAAATAATTTAAAAAATAGTATGTATGTAAAATTACTTCTTTTAATTATGTCTCCAGAGAATTCAGTATATATTTACCTAATACATATTTGGCCTTCCACATATGCATGTTATGAAAGCTTAAATACATAGATAAGGATTTGGAAGCAGAAAAAAGAAAGTTATTTTCAGGTAGGAATAAAAAATGAGAATAAAAGATGGAGAACATATCCTCTCATAGACAAAATTGTACCTTAAATTATGTGCCATTATTAACCTCCAGCCTCAATTAAACATTTCACATCTTACGTGGCCTTCAACTTCTTTTCTGCAAACTGAATTTGTTATATTGTTTAGTGAATCCAAAAATGATCTTTCATAATTAAATATTTTCCATTTCTTCCATATCAATAGAATATTCATCCACGTATAAGGCTAACCAGAATGAAGATCCAATGCCTTAGTCTTCCATGCAACTTTCTGTGGCCATGTGACTTGTTCTGGGCAATGGATGTAAATGGAATTTTTTTTAACTTCCAGTCATTAGTCTTTGATTAAAGGGGTTGCTCTCCTCGTCCTCTTTACCCTCTCTTACTGTTAAAATGCAGATATGAAGGTTATCATCCTAAGCCATGAAAATGAGCAACCACACTAGGGATAACTATTCAACCAAATAGGACATGCTCAGGTCACTGACATGGTAGCATGCCATACAAGCAAACAAGATGCAATGAATTATACAACAGTCTCAACATATTTAAATGAGTTTTAAAAAAATTTCATCCTATTTAAACCACTGTATGTTTGTCTTTCTCATACTTTACCAAAATTATTCTATTTTCAAAAACTGAGAAGGTCTGAAATTTTACTGTACATGCAGTATAGCCTCCCTCTATTTTGGGGATGCTGAAGACACAAGACACGTGGGTCAGAGACAAAGGACTTTATTACTCACTGTTCAGCAGGCAGCATGAGCTTCTTAGTCTCCTCAGTTCCCCTTTTTTACACAAAACATATGTGGTACCAGGTAGAGGTGGCCCTAGTGGCTGTTATACATATGATAAGCCTGAGTTGCAGATGGCAAACTTGAAGTTCAGCAAATTCCCAACTTCTAAAGGGCAGTCTGCAAACCTGTCTCAGTTTGTCCATTGGAGGCATTGGCTGACATATCCTGGGCAGGAAACAATTCTGCCTTCTTCCAAAGAAACACATGGTTTTTATCTTTCTAAGCAGTGCAGGACAAATGCTTGAACAATATATGTATTAATATATAATTAATTAATACCAAGGATAATTGCCTCCCCCAAATCTACCCTTCTTTTCAAAACCAATATTGTTTTTGAAAAAATTTTCAACAAGTATTTCACTTTCTTGACTGCTCTGATTAATCTGAAGCTCTCCCCACTGGCCCTCTGTGGAATTTGTAGTGTTTCAAGAGGGAGGTAAGCCAATGCCTGGCCTTTGTACAAGTACAAAACCAAGGGTGCACAAGATTCATGAATATAAATTGCTTACAATTTCTGGTGGTGACACACATTAAAATGTTAACCTATATACAAGCAGAGTTTGGTTAACAATTCCTCCAACATAGCTACTGGTGGAAGGTAAAACTTAAGGATCCCAATTCAGTGCCTTGTTTTTGGTAGTGCTGTGTAGTTAATTCAATCTGTCTTATTTCTAGACTATTATAGTTCCTGCACACACACACACACACACACACACACCACAGCTCAACATGTCTTTTCCCCATCCCACAGCTCAACATGTATTTTCCCCATCCCCACCCCATTCTCAGCAATTGTTTCATCTGTGGAAATTTAATCTATAAATTCTCTACAGTGCTATTTTTGTCTGCCCCATGTGTATATTATCCAGACTCAACTTCACATCCTCCTCAGTACTGCCTGAGAAAGGCAGGAGCAAACCTTGCTCCTTCATGGTAGCAACAAAACACAATATTCTGCCTACAAAATCACCAGGCAAGGGTAGCTCCTCTTTACTCTAGAGGTGTGGAAGTTACACTTCTCCTCCATGTGGGAAAGGTGCATCTTCATCACTGCTGACATGATGGAAGTTAAAGTTTCCCCTACAGGCTCACAGTAGAAAGAATCCACCAAGTTACTGAAAGGGAGTGGTGGTGCAGGACAGGGACCATCAAACAAGTCTGGGGATGCAGTGTCCATTAAAATGAAGGAGGGGGTGGTGATATTATTCGTGGTTCTTGCCTTGAGAACAGGCAGGTAGGCTTAAAGAGATTTGCCCTGCTATCCATCCACCCATGTTCTCACCTTCATCTTTGAACAGTTAAGACTGCCGTATTTTATTAAGCCTAGGTTTTGCCTGCACACATGGCATATCTGGGCATGGAGGCCTCTAGTACATAACTAATATATGTAGAAGGCAAAACATACAAGGAATCCCTGCTGAGTATTCTTGAGGAACAGGGTCCTTAGTGAGTCCCTTTTTTATTCTACCTTGTCCAGAATGAATATTATCCAATTATAACTGTTCAAAATCAGATTTTATTAAATTACACTATGCAAACAGTAATGCTCATAAAGTCATAACATTTAAGCTAAATTATTTTCATGAAGCAATTTCTGTCATTCACAATAATTCATATTAAAAAAACAGAATATTACAAGCATAGAAGAAGATGCCTCCAAACATGACCCCTTCCAAATGGAAACACTATTTTATACTTTCATCTCAGTTTAGTTTTCCAGATTTTGAACTAAGAAATGAAATTAAACATGTAGCATGCATTACCTTAGCTTATGAAGAGGTTTTGTGAGATTTAGCTTTGCTTATTTCAGTATTTTATATATTTATATTCAGTCTATATCTTTTTTTGAATATAACAAACATTTATACATTGAATATTAATAAACAGGTGGGTGAGTGTTTTACTTTGCTACAATTGCAAATAAAGCAAGAATGAATGAGCTTGCACATGTAGACCTGCTGAGCAATATGGTGTTCGAATTATATAATAGATTTTTAAAAAACTTTTATAAGAATTTATACTCACACTAATGTTTTATAAGACAATTATTTTTATGTGTGTTAACACTTGGTATTCTCTGTTTTTGATTTATTTCTGTGTTGCTTGTGATTTCTCAATTTTAAACATTTTTATGGATATCAATTATTAGCATTATCACATTGCATTTCTCTAATGAGTAATTATTTTGTTCAAGTGCACATGCTTTTTTATACTGGGGTATACTTATTTTAGAAATTTCTGTCCATGTTTTTAATTGAATTACCTGTCTTCTTTTTAATTTGTGCAATTACTTCATAAACTCTAGGTTAAAATAATCTATGTAATTTTAATGACCTATCTGTAGTTAAAAGGGGAAATTTTAGGTTCTATATATTTTATGAGGAAAAACACAAAGGCCATGAAGAGACTATTCACAGACAAAAAACAAAAATCATTCTTAACAAAAAAAGGAACTACTACTAGCTAAAGACATAAAGGAAATCTTTTGACCCATTTTTCTTGATTTCCCCATTATCCATTTCACATCTAGTTGATACATAAAATATTAAATGGGATAAGTGAATGAAATTATGTGGGCAGAACTAGCATGCATTTATTCCTCCAGGAGACACACTATTCATTCTTGTGATTATTTTTTGTGTTCTTTTCTTATGTTTACAACACCAGGAGTTGCTTCTCAGATTTTGGCTTATTGTTTGAGTGGCCAGTGTTTAGTTGCTGACATATGGACTGAGTTTAGACTAAGCAATATTAAAGAGATTGACTATAGCCTTTACCATGAAGTAGTGTGGGTGGGGATGTAGAAACTAAAGAGACCAATTTAGATTAGGATGTAAATATGCATATGCCACTATGTACATACCATGATCAAGATTAGATACAGCCAGGGGCTCTAGGGCCATGCTAAGAACCCTGATATTCTTTCTTAGATATTGGTCCCAAGTTACCTCTGACCTTCCTATCTTGGGCTCTCTCTCTCAGTGTGTTTCAGGTACCTCCCTGAAGGAAAGGAGCAAGATACAGAATACAGGCACTAAAGAAGAGGTCATTGAAAAACTTTTCCTGGTTGTTTTTCCTTCCAATGTCTCTGGGATGAGAGAATAACCAAGACTTACTCTGTTTGAAGGAGCTCCTTTGCTAATTACAGCTTCCCTGTTCACAACTGCCTAATATTGTTATTGATTCAGGAGACTCCCGTCAGAGGTGGTAGACAATGTGTGATATTCAAATATTACCAGGAAAAGGAGGGGGAATATCCTGAAAGTATCTGATGAAAAGTCCAGGAATGAAAATATGAAGATTTATAAGCAAGGACAAAGTGGCCCTATTGCAGGAAACACCTGAAGAAGTGAAGAGCTTAACACAATCCCATGCAGACCATGATGAAAAGTTTCTCTTGAAATTGAAACTTAGCCTAGTATTATAGGGTGCCTAAGAATTGCCTCCTGGGAGGCTCCTTGTTGCTTTAATGTGACCTCTCTCTAAACTAAACTCAGCATATAAGTACATTACCTTCCCCCCAGCATGGGACATGACTCCTGGGGATAAGCCTCCTTGGCACTGAGGGATTACTACCAAGCACCAACTAGCAATGCAACCAGAAAAAGACCTTGACCAAAAGAGGGAAAAGGTAAAGACAAATGAGTTTATATTGCTAAGAGACTTCAAAGTGAGTCAAGAGATCATTCCAGAGGTAACACTTATGCACACCTCAGCAGGATCTCTTTGACAGCCAAAGTAGACGCTACCCCAAATAGCATGGTTCCTGAGAGCTCGGGAGACATTCAGACACTATAGTCAGGGCAGATAGCTCAGGAGTTTGGTGCCTTGCCAGAGGGTCCTACTTTGGAATTTATGCTCCCCAGAGTGACAGAGTTGGACTCAGTTGTTGTTTCCCTAAACATGGCTCTTCTGTTCTTCTTTTTGAAGCTATAATTAGTACTAGAGTTGGTAGATGTACATCCAAGGACTTAAATCTTTGGGATCTCCGTGTGCCAGCTGGTCCCTAAATCTCAATGGTGTTGCAACACCGACTCTCCAGTTCATTGTTCTCACCAAGGGCTTCGTGGAGGTGATAATGGACAACTACCATACCAAGGAACCAAGAAAGTCTACAACCACAAGCAAGAGAGTCCCATCCATCAGCCCTGTGGAATCATAGCCACCTTTCAAATAGAAGTGGAGTGGACATCATCATCCCAGAATCCTCAGGATTGTGGAATAAACTATGGACTAAAGGAGACTTACCGGTATTCTACTATAGACTTTTTGCGATTCTAGCAATGGAAGAAATTATATCATTGATGTGGAGACAGTGGCCACTGGAGGTTCTGAGGACAGGGAGAGGGAAAAAGAGGGGTAATACAGGGGCATTTTTGGGACTTGGGAATTGTGCTGAACGACATTGCAATGACAGATATAAGCCATAAATCTTGCTATAACCTACAGAATTGGGTGGGAGAGAGTGTAAACTACAATGTAAACTTTAATTCTCGCTTAGTGGCACTGCTCCAAAATGTGTTCATCAATAGCAAAGAATTTACCTCACTAATGAAGGATGTTGTTAATGTGGAAAAATTTGGGAGGAATGGGGAGAAGGGCATATGGGAATCCTCTATATTTTTTATGTCACATTTGTATAATCTAAGTGTCTTTAAAAAATTTTTTTTTAATTAAAATTTAAAATTTTTTTCTCAGATTCCCAAATGTGACAGAAGCAGAAAAGGGCAAGTAGGCAATGTAAGCAGGGGAACAAAGTCATAAGGAAAAAGAGGTTCACATGGGATCAGTGTGTGAAGACTTTTCACACACTTGTGCCTTTGTGCACGCACACACAAAACTCATCTCACCTCTCTCTATATAATCGCTTTACACACAGATTTATATATTATGTGGATTTTCATTTTCACTTACTCATGTCTTTTACTTCAATAAAATACAACTAATTGCTTTGCTTTTAAGTTGTTGCCTTATGTTATATTTAAAACATTTATTTAACTAAAAAGCATGAATATATATCATCCAATGTTTTATTTCACAAGGTTTAATGTTTTACTCTTCACATTTAGTTAATATTTCCTCTGGGAAAATTTGTTTGGTGTAGAGGTAAAAATCCATTTCTTTTCTCTGTGGATATCCAAACAGTCCAGCATCCTTTAATACTTTACCCAAAGATCATCATTTCCTTATTCAAATGTAATATCATTTTGTCAGAAAGCATGAAAATATATGTATGGCTATATAAATATTTGTGTATATATATGCATATATATAATTTTTATTCATTTGTCCCTTTGCCTATTTTTGTGTCAAAATGGTATTTTCTTAATTATCATGTTTTGAAATAAGTTATGAAATCTGGTATTGTTTAGTTTTTCTTTAGAATGGCTTGACTATTCTTGGCTGACATATTTGTAGGTAAATTTTGAATCACATGCAATTTTTAAAAAATAGGTCCTATAGCATTTGGGTTTGGATTTCGTGTCTCCCTAGATAAATTTAGAAAAACCTGATATCTTTGTAATATTGACTTTTCACATCACTGAATATAATATAGCATTCTATTCCAGGTTCAGAATGTTTTATGGTTTCCTTTGACAAATCTGAAATTTGAAAGAAACGTTTTATGAAATATCATGTGGCCTTGTGATAAATTCTTTTCTATTATCCTTCATTTTATAAAATGTTCTGGCCATTACAGAGAAATTGTTTGTAGAATACCCTGCTAAATTGTGATCTACAGATGAAAAATTCTTTTCTTAAGGAAGAATATTTTTTTCTCAAATATTTGGGATTTACTTGTAGGAAGCATACATGAATGTGTATATATCTCAGCAAATGTTTTTTGAAGGGAATAAAATAATTACTTGAGATGTCTGCCCTTGGCTTCAGAGAATATATCAATTTAATTGGGAGTTACAACTTCTCTTTTGGATACATTATTTAAAGAACATATTTTATGCTTTGATATTTAAAAATGAACATGAGGTAACAAATGCCCTTTCTGAGATAATTGCAAATATTCCTAAGTGTCACCATCTCCCAAAGAAAAAAACAAATATTAGCAAGTTTCTACAAAATATACTTAAAATAAAGCTAGAGTTCTTTAACAGATACTTATATTAAATTGAAAAGTGATCGTAATGACTAAATTGGATTATTATCTTCAAAATTATGTTAACTTCAAGATAATTTTATATTTACAGAAAATTTGTAAAGATAGTACAGAGTGTTATCATATTTCTCACATTCATTTTACTCTCTTTAAATCTTGCATGAGTATGAAACATTTGTTATAGGTAATGAACCACTATTCGTACATTACTATTTACTAAAGCCCATACTTTATTTAGATTTCCTTAGCATTTACCTAATATCTCTGTCCTCTTCCCAGAAAATTCCATTAAGGGTATTATATTACATTTAGTCCTGTTGTTTCCTCAGGGTGCTCTTGGCTATGACATGATTCCCAAGCTTTGTTTTTGATGGCTTGACAGTTTTGAGTAGTACTAATTAGCTATTTGTAGAACAACCCTGAAGTGGGATTTGACTGCCATTTTCCTCATGGAAAAACACATAGATAAATTGTCATTTTTTATCACATCATATCAAGGACAGTTACTAACAGCAGGTCTTATGACTGATTATATTAACCTGAGGTAATATTTGTCAGGCTCCCCTAATGTAAATTTATTTTCCCTCCCTTTCTGTGGGGATTCTAAGGAAGGAAATGATTTCCATGGATCTCCTAATTGCTATTGTTCTGTATAATATAAATATATAGTTGATAGAAATAAATAGTATCATATTACTAGAATGTTAGTTCTAATTAGGTTGCGACAGATTACAATGTATTATTTAGTAAGAATATAATAATATAATGAAACGTACAATACTTAATGCATTAACTATAGTGAAAAATAAACAGTATGTTATAATCACAATTCACTAGTTTTCTTAAAACAGGAAATAAATTGATTGAATTACTTAACTTCATTTCAACTATTCAAAGGAAGAGAAATTAAAATTAAAAAAATTCTAATTAAAAAAAAATCTCTTCTTTCAAACAGGATTTTCATGAAAAAAAGCTTGAAGAGAGACAAAGACCAATAGCAAAGAAATATCAAAAAGCAGTATTAGGTATTGGGACCTATTGAATGCATGATTGGATATTAGGAAAGACTCCACATTTTATTTCCCTCCAATGTCTCAAAAGTATTTTCATTTTCTTAAAAAAGAGACAATTATTTGTACCATGTTCATGAAGGCTTTTTTCACTTGTTGATTCCTCAGGGTGGAGAAAAAAGGGTTCAAAAGTGGGGCAACTGAGGTATTGAGCACCAAAATTCTCTTGTTGAAGAATATTATTTCTTTGAATCAGGGTTTAATATACATGACAATGCAGATGCCATTAGAAATGGAGATGACAATCATGTGAGAAGAACATGTGGAAAATGCCTTTTTCCTGTGATGAGTTGACGGGATTTTTAGAATGGTCAATGCAATGTAGATGTATGATATTATCACTATTATCAAGGTGACCAAGAGTGTCACCAAAGCTGAGATGAAACCCATTGTCTCCAATAGCCATATGTCTGAACAGGAGATGTGCAGTAGGGGAGAAGTGTCACAAAACAAATAATCAGCAATGTTGGAGGCACAGAAGTTAAGGTTTAGACCCATGATGAGTGGTGAAATGCTGACAAAGAACCCTGCAACCCAACAGCTAAGGACAAGCTGTGTGCAGATTTTGCCGTTCATGATGGTTGCATAGTGCAGGGGCTTATAGATGGTAACATAGTGGTCTTAGGACATTGCTGCCAGCAGGTAAAATGCAGATGCTCCAAGGAGGAAAGCAAAAAACATTGAGCTGCACAACTGTTATAGTAAATGGCATTGTCTACAGTTGCCATATTAACCAGTAATTTAGGGATGCATGTGGTATTATAGGAGATTTCTAAGAGGGAAAAATTCAAAAGGAAATAATACATGGGGGTCTTGAGGGTGAGTGTGATGATGGTTAGATTGCCAGTGATGCTGAGCAAGTAGGTGAGAGAAGGAAGATAAATAATAAATATTTCAATTGTGGGTCATCAGTTAAAACTGTTAGGATAAACACTGTTACTCTTATTTGGTTTCCCATTACTGTTCTCTTAATTTTTCCAAGGCTAAGTGAAAAAAAAATACATAAAACAAAATGCTGCTTGATGTTTCCTATGGAAAGACAACAGTGATAACAAATATTAGTTAAAGTTTAGGAAACAATATTTTGGAAAGTATAATACCGTGGTCATTTATATTTTTCTGATGTTTACACAAACAAAGTAAATTACACATTTCCAGAGGAACTGGACAGATAATTATATCCTCACAAGAGAATTATTTTTGAGAGTAGCAATGCTTCATTTTTTATATGAATATATTAGAATACCCATTGATCTTGGAAAATGTAATTTCAGTCTTGAAGATATGCAAGTGTTGGAATTACAAGCCTTCTCCTCTTCAATTTAAAGAAGTTGTAAACTCATAACACAATTACATGAATTATTACAAGGGTATCAGTTTATTTTTAGCATATAAAACAGACATTCAGATATACAAACCATATACCTCTGAATAACTAGATGATGGAACCTTTTTAGTATTTTGCTCATTAATCAAAAATAAACTGTCCTGATTCTTGTCTGATAAGTTTCATTCATGATTGAAGAGGTTAGAATTCAAAAATGCCAATATAAAACAGAGAACAATTCCACTGGCTTTCCTTCTTAGAGTTATCATCCCACATACCTTTTTCACTCAATGCAGACACCAGATGCTACTCTAAAACTTGTTCATTATAAAGAGGTAATAATTTTGATATGGAGAGTAAGATGCAATATTTTTTTCTACTGGTTAAAATTTTGAGAAGGAACAGGGTCAAGTAAAGTGAAAGAGAAGATAAATGTGTGTAGAAGAAAATTATTACAAAAACAAGTTTAGGAAATGTTATGAGGAGGTAAAGTAATATAAAGAGAAAGTTAAAAGAATATGGAAACCTAAAGAGAAATAAAATGGCATTTTTAGATTGAGTTGGATTATTAGGGTATGAATTCTAGGAAAAATTAAATTGATAAAAATATGTGAGTAAATAATAATGGGAAATATTTAATAAGGAAAATACTTAGATACTTAAAACACACCTATTTGTTCATTTTCTAAAGTACAGAACAAAAATATGACTAATTTTCAAATCAGTAAGATCTAAAAGAAAAAATAAGACAGAATACTTGGTAAATTAATAAACAACTTATGATTGGTAGAACTGGTATCAAGACAAATTTTTTTGTACTATATTGCCCTATCACAATAAGAATAGTCAACTGACAGATGTTTGGGCATTTAAAAAAATGATAGCAATACTAAACAACTAGATCTATTGAGCACTGCATTTATGACAGGCACTATTCTCAATTTTCATATATTATATGAGACAGTATGATAAAACTAAAAAGCAAAAATGTATGCAGGTGAACACAGCTGTTAAGTTACAGAGCATTGGGTCAAAATGAGGTAAGCTATTTTCAGAAATTGTTATCTCAATATTGCCAAATTTTATGAAAGCAGTTAGTGGCAAATTACTTGACATTTATTCTTTGAAACAAAAAGATAGATATCTCTAGGGAAAAAATATTTTTTAGGGCTTTTCATTGTCAAAACAAAGTGATTATGCATTTTTTTATTAATGGTCACAGTATAAGACAGTACATTTGCATCACAGATACCAACAGCATTCTTAACAATGTTTAAAGTATAAGATGTAATTTGGAAGCCAGAACATGTACAAAAATGAACAAAGAAAGAACAAAACTAATTGACAAGTGAGAGGTAGCTCCAGTATTATCTGAGAGAATTCAAAAGAGGAGCTACCTGAGAATTTGGATTCTAAGATGGTGCCTAGAGAGAGATGAGGGAAAAGGCAAGATATTCCAGGTGGAGGAAGCAGCAGAAGCAGAATCAAAGTGAACAACATATGAATGATTTGGTTAAAACCAATAATCAGATCTCTCATATCATGTCATCTCTACTAAAATTAGAATATGGACAGTGGAAGGAAAGCCATCCCTGTCAGATTATTTAGTTCAGCACATTTGTATAATCGTATAGATATTTAGTATAAGAATTTCCCAGTTACACAAATATCACCAATAAAATATTTGGTAAAAATGCATAATTATACAATATCTTGACCAGAATATCATCATATCAAACTACTGTCTTTTCCAACTTCAACAATCACACATACCATCTAGCACCATAAAAAAACTGTTACATTGTTACATAAAAATTTATTCTAAAAGAAAACAAGAAAAATCAGAATTAGATCATTAGAACACAGGTAATAGATGAAATTATAATTAGTTTTGTTAGATATCTTTAATATTTGAAAAATATAAACAATTGAAAGGCTTTTAATTTATAAATCAGTTTTACATCCCATCTCTACTTTTTTTCTCAGTTATATCTAAAGTAAACTCTAACGGTGATAAAAAACGAAAGTATTTAATGAACACAGACAAATAATATGTTGTTAAAATCTGTTTATTGTGAAAAATTATCTGTATTTTTAAAAAGACTATTATTTTCTATACTTGGAGTCATAAAGCAATCTGGCAAATACACAAAAAATTCCAAATAGCTTTCTTTAAAAATCTGTGTTATGTATTATGCACTATGCAGATTTATTCATGCAAACCTTCTGTACTTCAATATTTTAACTGTTTGATCATCCTGTGAACAGAGCACACAGATGTTCTATTCCTTTCTCCATGTACTTTACTGTATTCCAATTTATGTTTTCCATACCCTTAAGAAAGATATCTAACAACTATGAGGAATTCTCAAGGAGAACTGGGATCCAAAAACCTCAGTTCCTAAGAAGTCACCAAATTTTATGTTATACAAATGTTTTCTATAGACATGTAAAATACACACCCACACACACACCATTTCTTTTAATTAAGTCTCTACAGAATTTAGTAGAGACTTAATTAAAAATATGTTTCCATAAAATTTGTTTCCTTGACTCACTTTCTGGTTTGAAATCTCAGGAACATAGATAAGGACTTAAAAGCAGAAAGAGTAAACCTTACTATAGAAGGGATCCATTCCTCTCTCCATGTACTTCACTCCATTCCAAAATATGTGAGTCATTTAAATATTAGCCTTAATTTTATTTGTTAATTTATTGCATAGTATCTAGCAATTCTATGAAATTACCCCTCTCACAAAAATTTCCTGATATTAAGTATGAAAATCATCTCTTGACCCCATGGAGGATTTATGCTTTCAATACCCTGAAGGAAAAATATCTAATAAGAATGAAGAATTCTCAGGGGTAACTGACATCCAAGAACATCATTTCATAAGAAGTCACCAAACTGAATATTATACAAGTGTTTACTCTACACACATAAATTAACACACAGAGATACATATACATATATCCATTCTTTTAATTAAGTGTCCAGAGAACTTAATATAGATTTCCCTAAAATTTGTTTCCTTACCAGACATACTGGTTTGAAATCCCAGGTACATGAAAAAGGATTTAGAAGCAGAATGATTAAAGATTATTTTAGAAAGAAATAAAAAGTGAGACAATCAGGTGGAAAATATAGTCTGTTGTAGTCCAATTGACTCCAAGCTAAAAATGTCGTATTCAATTCTCTACACACATTTAAACATTTTGTATCATTTAACTTGAAACTTTTATGCAAATTGTCGTTTATGCAAAGATTCTTTGCCTATTGCATGGTAGATGAGTCCCTGTAATGAATACTCAGTAAACATTTTATAATTCTTTATAATAATACTACAGTTTCCTATTTATATATGACTACCCAGATAAAGATCCCAATTCTCAATTCTTATTTTCCCTTGACACCAGTTGTGTTCAAGTTATGGCCAATGCTCAAAAATAAAA
>JAQZBX010039751.1:0-22793 GCA_029593785.1 Cabassous unicinctus
AATGGTTAAGTTTTTGATGCATGAATTTCACCTGAATTGAAAAAGAGTTGGTGGGTGACTCGTGGTGACCACCCTGCGTCACGGGCTCTTATTCCCTGGGGGCTTTCTTGATGAGGCCCTGGGCGGAGGGAAACTGTCTGTCCACCTACGACTCAGAGAAGCCGTCTTCCGGCCAGGGAACCGGGCCGCAGATGCTTTCCTGGCCAGAGGAAAGGGAGGGGTGCCCGGGAGAGGGCAGGCCTCCTGCCACCCCCGGCCCTCGGCAGGAGACAGTGGGCGCAGCGTGGCTCAGGCCCCAGCATGCCCATGGGCCCCCGGCCGCGGGGCAGGGGCAGGGAGGCAGGGGGCAGAGCAGGTGCCCTCAAAACAAGGCACCCCCGTCACAGCCACCACTGAGCCTAGGATGGGGTCAGGCTGTCCCCGAGGGGCAGGGACCCCCTGTATAGGGTGAGCTGTGTTCCCCCAAAAAGCTATATGGAAGCCTCACCCCGGCCCCCGATCTTATTTGGAAATAGGGTCTTTGGCAATGTGATCAGTTAAGACGAGGCCCGACTAGACGGGGGTGGGTCCTGGATAAAGGGGAGAGCTGGGTGTGGAGGCGCAGGGAGGGAGCCAGGGACGCCTGGAAGCACAGGCAGGGAGAGGCAGGTGGGGCCCCTGGGTGGGCGGGGGGCTGCCCTGCCCTCACCTTGATTCGGGCTTCCAGCCCCCAGCGCGGTACGTCGTTTGAAGCCCCCCAGCCTGAGCTACCTTTTTGCAGCAGCTCTGGGAAATGTGACCCTCCCCCATCCCCCCTCGGGCCCAGGCTCACGCGGGCTTGTCCTGGTGGAGTCGGGCGCCACCTTGGGTTTGGGGGCTGGGGGTCCTGGGAGACCTGCCGTGCGTGGGGGCAGCTTGGCCTCGGTTGCCACACGCCTCCCCCCAGGCTTCCAGGTCCTGGCCCTGAAGTGTGGGCCGGTCCCTCTCATTGTGCTGACCTTATCCCAGGGGGCTGCCGCCTGCCCCCCAAATCTTGCCCCTCCCCCAGCTCCCAGCTCACCCCGGGACTCCCACTCTGGCCAGGATGGGGATGCCCTGCCCCTGCAGGGGGAGGGTGCAGGGGCTTGCCCTGTCCTTGGAGAGCCATCCCCACCGCCAGTCCCCCAGGGAGAGACCCTGCCCTGGCACTAGTGCCTCTCACAGCCCACCCCCCACTGGCACCACTCAGGCTTCTGCAGGAAGCCAGCGCCAGGCACAACCTGTGTCTGCGGCACCCGGTGGCGGGCACAACCCTGGCCACAGCCTCCATCAAAGGTGGGGGGAGAGGCTCCCCAGCCCCCCAGAGCCGCCACTCCCACTAGGCCTGCCAGAGCTCCTGGTGGGTGCCCCACCCAGCCCCCAGCCCCCATGCAGAGAGGTGCCAGGGGCTCTGTCCCTCTGTCTGTCTATCTGTCTCCTCCCTCCCTCTCTTTCTCTCTGTCCCTCTCCATCCCTCTGCCCCTCTGACTCTCCACCTTTCTCTCCCCATCTGAGGGCACATAGTTGACCTGGCGAAGACGGTAGCAGGTGTGGCACTGCAGGGCCCTGTGCCGCCACCTCGTGGGGTCGAGCTGCACCATGAGGCCACCAGCCTGGCCACAACTGCCCCAGGGCTCAGGGTCCCTGGGAGAGCAATGTGGGTAACTGGCTGCCACCTTACATGCCAGAGAGAGCCCTTACATCCAACTGGTGACTGTGTGTGCATGCATGCCGAGGCATGTGTGCACGTGTGTGATGTGTGTGTGCACACTCAGGCTTGTGTGTGGTGCATGTGTACACATGTGTGTGTGCAGGCACGCATGTGTGTGTGATATATGTGTACACGCAGGCATGTGCAGGCATGTGCGTGCCTGTTGTGCATACGTGCATGTGGTGCCTGTGTGTGCAGCTGAGTGTACATGTGTATGAATGCATGTGTGTGCAGATGTGCATGAATGTGCATGTGTGAGTCTGTGCAGGTGTGTGGGGGCCACTTGGGGGGTCCTGGGGGTGGGGGTGTAGCCAGTGGTGCTTTGGGGGAGGATGAATCCGCCCACTGAGGCAACACCCCGAGGCTGCCCTCCCAGTCCCTCTTTGGCCACTGCGCACGCCCGTCCCCACCTGAGCCCCCCACCCCGCCATGGCCTGGTGTCCCCACGGCCCTCCCCTCCTCGCCCTCCTCTGGGTACAGCCAGGGACCTGGGTCGGGAGGTCCTGGGATATGAGATTCAAATGCAGGAGTGGGTCCTGCCCCAGCCCCCAAAGCAGATGGCCTGGGAGGGGGCCCCACTCTGCCTTCTGTCCCCCAGCCCCCCTCCCCAGGGATTCTGTGTCCTCCACAGCGTGGGGAGCTCAGGCCACCCAGTGGGGAGCTCTGCTCTTGCCCCCCTTTCTAATCACCCCAGAGAGACCTCGTTCAGGGGTTCTCCAAGCGCTTCTCTGTGGAGAGGTGGTGGAAGCCGGCACGCGTCCTGCCGCAGGGCCCGGGGGTGCTCTTTCCTCCCTGCTCTCGGAGTCGGCGTCTTTGCACCGCATGGAAGGGGAGCTCCTGGGTCTTCTCGTCCAGCCCACAGCCACATCCTCCTCGGCACCTGGGACCAGGACCAGCCGACAGCTGCCTGCTTTCCTGCAGGTACAGGGACCCCGTGGTACCCTGATCAGCCTGTGGTATCGCTGCACGTGCAGGGTCATTGGGAACCCTTGCCTTCCGGTCGCCTCCCTGCCAGTCCTTGCACTGCCCGCTGCAGCCTCATGGAACGAGCCTTCGGCACAGGACGACCTTCACAGGGAGGGGCTGGCCCCTGGCCCCGAGTCCTTCTGCTCCTCCCCTTGGCCAGATTTGACTGCGCTGTTCTCTCCCGTGCGTCTTGAACAGGGTCTCGGTCAGCTGCCCACGCATGCGGGGCCCTGCCCAGCTCCAAGTGGGCTCCCATCCCTGGCCCAGCAGCCTCTCCTTCCTGGTCGCCCCGCCTCCCAGATCCTTCACTCCACCCCCGGAGGGCTGGAGTCCCTAGGCCCTGACTCTTGTGACAGTCACAGCAGGCAGGCTGTTTCCAGGGGCCCCTGAGGTTCAGGGGTCCAGGCCCCCATCGGTGGGCACTCTGGGCTGCCTCCTGGGCAGTGGCTGGAGGAGGCCTTGGCTGACCCTGCCTTCGAGTCCTTGAGGCTCGGGTTGCAGACCCACATGCCCTCTCCACCAGGGAAAGCAGGACAAGCCCCGGACGCCGGCCACGTGTTGTCGCGCATGGAAAACACGAGCCTCCCCTGGTGGGGCCGGGGCCATGTCTCACTCTCTGTCTCAGTGTGGAGGTCAGGTTCTTGGGGTGCATCCCCCAGGCACACCGGGCCTGCACGACGGCGCAGATGGGCAGAGTGCAGGCAGAGCCTCGGGGGCGGCAGCCCTGCTGCCTCGGACCGTGTTCCCCTGAGCCGCCCGGCCGGGGCGGTGCTCCCACAGTGGCCCTGGGCCCACGGCTGTGGTCAGGCAGGTGGCCGCTGCGGGCCTGGCTTCCTGCTGGCTTCTCGCCTGGGGCGTGTGCCACCGCTGACCGCAGAAAGGGCAAAACGCAGCGCAGACACGGTTCAGGCTTCTCGCCTCCTTTCCTTCCCCTCCTCCCCAGGGGCTCTGCAGGGGCCACGCTGGGGCCGTGGTGGGTGCAGGTGCTTCACGCGACTCGCGGCCCGAGCCATCCCCGGGGATGCCAGCCCGGGGCTCTCATTCCCGTTTCACTGACGCGAGACGGAGCTGCTGGGTCACAGAGCTGGCTCAGGAGCAGAGCTGGGCTCCCCCAGACTGCCTGACCCCAGAGCCCGGGCTGCAGCCACTGCCCTGCGCCAGCCCTGGGGCCCAGGCGCGGACCAGAGGGAGAGTCTCCTGGCCCTGCGCCACGGACTGCAGAACTCTATGATCCAGAGCCCAGAGAGCTGGGCTGACCAACGGTGTCTACCAGACAGAGCAAGGCCCGTCCCCACCCCCGCGCTCGGCGGAACTCGGCCACCCAGGGTGCCTCTGGCCTGGCTTTCCCGGGCCCTGGTGCCCCTGGAGACCTGGGATGTGGGGCCCTGGTGGCAGGAACACTGAGAGGCATTTAAGTCCACATCGACAGGCAGCTGAACGCGCGCTTCCTGCTGGTCCAGAGAGGGCTGGAGCCGGGGGCCAGGGACGGATCCCCAGGGCAGTGGCACCTGTCAGGTGAGGAGCCCGCCCTGCTGGGCCCAGGCAGACACCACACTGGATGGGCACTGGGCGGACTCAGTCTGGTGTCAAATCTTGTAGCTCTGATACCTCCAAGGTCAGCTGGGACCCTCTCCAGGCAGGGACTGAGGCCTACTTTGGTCTCTGTGACACCAAAGGAAGCCAGTGAAAATTAGAAATGGATGGTAGGTGGGTGGGTGGATGGTGGGTGAACGGAAGGAGGGCTGGATGGGTGGAGGGCTGGATGAGTGGGTAGATGGATGGAAGGAGGGGTGATTAGGTGGATGGAAGGATGGGTGGGTGGATGGGAAGATGGGTGGGTGGGTAGATGGATGGGTGGATGGAAGGAGGGGTGCATGGGAAGATGGAAGGAAGGGTGGATGGATGGGTGGAAAGAGGGGTGGATGGGTGGTTGGATGGAAGGAGGGGTGGGTGGACAGAAGGAGGGGTGAGTAGGTGGACGGAAGGAGGGGTGGGTGGATGGGAAGCTGGGTAAGTGGTTGGATGCATGATTAGAGCAAATGCAGGGCACGTGGCCCCGCCTTACACACGATTCTGTCCCCAGACGTGAAACGAGTAAGGGCAGGACCAGGCAGAGGGCGGGGGTGGACCTGCGCCTGTGAGCTGGACCGTGGCCCCGGCTGCGGCACTTCCTCCTGGCCGACCTTGGTGGGCAGCAGCCTGGAGGCAGCTGTGGTCACCAGGCCACCTCTGCCTCCAGATTGGAACGCCCCTCCCCGTCACCTCCCGGAAGCCTGGCTCAGGAGCTGCTTTGGGCTGAGCCACAGGCATCCAGAACCTCCAAAGGATACGGCCCTCTCGCCTTCTCTCCCTTACCTGGCCCAGCCTGGGCCTCACAGGCCCCCCCTGCCTCCCGGTCCCCCGCTGGCTCCCCCAGCCCATAAACCGCCCCCATCCGAAATGCTGAGCTATGAAGCGAAGTTATGGAAACACTCTCCTAATCCTCACAATTTTTTTGCACATCATTTGAGGTTTCCTGAGCTTCTAATTTGTGGGCTCTCTACGGGGCTGGTCCTCTCACATTTAACGGGCATGGCCCAGCCGCTGGCCCCACCGGGGAGTGCAGGGAGGCGGGAGTGCCGGGCCTCTGCCGTCAGCTCGCCTAATGGACTCGGAGCTGCAGGGAGGAGCAGGCTGAGAGCTTGCCCTGTGTCCTGTTGCTCCAGCACACCTCCCAGAAGCCCACGGGGCAGCCAGCCTTCCCCTCCCACGCGCAGGCCCGCCCCCCACACCTGGCGGCCCACGGATCTGGTCCCTCCATCCTCACCCCCAACCCCACGAGCTGGTTCAAAGCAATCAGGCACAGCCACGGAGTTGTGTGGGCTTCTTTACTTCTCACACACGTGCAAGCACACGCATGATCACTCACACACACATGCTCACACACACATGCTCACACACATGCACATGTTCACATACACGCACATACACGCTCACACACACGCATGCTCACACACACACACGTACATGCTCACACACACATGCACACATACACGCTCACACAGAGTGGCTCTAATTTATGGTCTCCACGAGGGGCTGAAACAGAGTCCATTCTCGGGCCGGAGGGAGGGGGGCAAAGCCTCTGGCAACACCTCCGTCCAGGTGCCGACACGGGGCCTGGACGAGCCCATAAATCCCACCTCCTGCTGCTCATTACGGGCTCGGTGGCGATATGACCAAGCGTGAGCCAGGAAGGTGGCAGCCGGGCCGGGTCACCCTGCTGCCGAGTGGACAGGAGCCTGGCTGGTGGGTCAGTGGCTGGGGGCCCACCTGCTCGGGCTATGGGTGGGGGTAAGAAGGGGGATGAAGAAGGCAGGACAGACGGGGGCTGGGGCTCACGTGGAGAGACCAACCCTGCCAGCTGCACCTCGACACTGCACAAAACCCGGGGGCGAGCGCCGCCCAGCAGAAGGTGGCTCTGGGTGACGGAAGCTTCCACAAGCCCCTCTCGAGCTCCCCCAAGACCACATACACACCCTGATTCCAATTACACAGCAGGCGGCGGAAGAAGCAGCGGAGCCCGGCAAACCCAGGGCCTTTCCAGACTGTTCTGTGGCTGAGAACCCGGGCACTGGCCCCGCGTGTAACCTGAACACAAGTGCACCCCAGGCCTGTGCCCGAAACTCCGTACTGCCCTCCTGGCCTGCAGCCCGAGTTGGGGGTCATGTGGGGCAGGGGTCCCCGCCCATCATGTCCAGGCCACGCCTTGTGCCAATCACCCTGGGCTGTGGCCTGAACCCATCAGTGATAAACAGGCCAACTGGATATTCAAGCTGAGCTCCTACGTCTACAGGAAACGGGTGACAGCACATGTAGACTGGCCAGATTCCAGAGCCCTCGGCAGGCTCAGCTGTCGGGGGTCTGAGGGTCTGTTGAAAGCTTAGGGCTGGCAGTTGAGACATCTCTGCTGGCAGCTGGCAGGGGGGTCTGTCCCCACCGGTGGTCAGAGAGCTCTTGGCACTGTGCCTCCAGCCCTTTCTGCACTCGAAATTGTATAAATTGCGATTGGACAACATTGCAGTCATCAGGGGTCCTGCCTCAGTTTCCCCTTTTGAAACTAAAGACCCCGTTTCCTGCTTTCCAGCTTGGCACTGTTGTGGGTTTAACTGTGTCCCCCCAGAAGATAGGTCAAGGCCCTAACCTCTGGCCCTGGGAGCTGGCCCTGTTTGGGACTAGACTGAGCCTGAGCTGGTGGGCCCTGACCCAACTTGACAGGGCTCCTCGCTGGAAGAGAAAATCCAGGCACAGGCAAGTCAGACACGGGGGAGAGGCCGTGGGAGGATGGAGAAGGCAGGGGTGGGGTGACCCAGGAAGGCCAAGGAGGCTGGCAGCTGCAAGGGCTGGAGGGGCCAGCAGGACTCCCCTACCGGTTTCAGGGGAGCGCAGCCCTGCCCGCCGGGATGTCATTTGTGCTGTCCTGAGCCCCCCGTTTGTGGACCTTGGTTAACACCGCCTCAGGACTCGCCAGGCCCGTGGCCACGTGCCTGCAGGTGAGCTCTCAGGACTGGAGCTTTGCTTGTGGCAGCACACTGCAGGTGCCCAGAACGGTGCCCAGGCCGCAGCCGGGCCTGCTCCGAGGCCACTCGGGCATGGACGGTGCTGGGGGGACACTTTCCAGGCCACGCACGGCCGTGGGAGCCGCTGCTTCTGCCTGCTGCACCTGCTCCCCTGCTCTCCAGAGCGGACAAGGCAAGAAGCACGGACCCTTCCCGGCCTTTGGGAATCCTTCAGTGGGGTGCCCAGGGCCCCCAGAGGGAGCAGCTGGCCCTGCGGGATGCACCAGGCTCACTTGAGTTGGAAAGGAGGGCTGTCTTGTACGGTCCCTCCAGACCGCCTCCGTCTCCCGGTGGGGGGGCTCACCCTCCATCCCCCAGAACTTCTCAGGGGTGCACAGCCCCACAAGGAAAAATAAGGGAAAGCCACCCGACGTAGCAGAGCCCGGGGCCAGCAGGTTGTGAGTGGGGAGGTAGAGTCCAGGGGCCTCTGCCTAGAGCCGGGGTCAAGCCAGGGGTTGGACGAGGGATGCCTGGTGGGTGGGGCTCCCAGATGGCCTCTCTGCCCTTGGGGCTCAGTCTCCAGACATTTGCTGGGAAGAGATGGCCTGGAGCAGAAGCTTTCCCTGGAATAGCTGTTAGTAATTGGGACCTGAGTTCGAGGATGCGCCCTCTGCCAGCTTCCTGTACCAGGACCAAGAGGAAATTCCTTCCAAACGACAGGTGTCTCTGCATGCCCTGGAACGTCTCTGTCGGCTTTGGCTTTGAACACCAGAGCGGGGCAGAGATGGGCCTTCCATAGGGGTCTCTGAGCCGCGGGCACCACTGAGAAGTGGCCGTTCCCTCCCATCCAGCAGCTGGAGCCCAGGACGTGGCCCTGGAGGGCTGTCCACGGCCCCACTGGCTGTGGTCCTGCACTCCAGAAGGGAAGGCAGGCATCGCCCAGCAGTCCCCGTCCACCAGTTGCGATGGCACCTGGTCATTTCCCTCCCAGCCAAGCCCCCGCATGACACCAAATTCCACCCAGGGCTCAGGAGGAAAAGCAACTCAGGGATTCTATGGATACAGGTAGCTCGGGGCCTGGACCTGTTCTGTCCACACCCTGTGGGCAGTCTTAGGACGTCCCAGGACTGGACAGCGTCCCCTTCAGAGACAGCAGGGTCAACAGGAGGAGCTGGTCAGGACCCGTTCTGGGCTGGGACCCCCCAGTCTCAGCCCCAGTGAGGACGGAGTGAGCCCCTCACTCTGTGCTGTTGGGCCTGCAGCCTGGAGCCGTCCCCTTGCCACCCCCCAGGAGGGTGAGGGGGACCAGAGGGCTTGATAGGCGTCCTGCCTTCCGGGAGCTGCCCGGAAGTGGCTTCAGCCCCTGACCCGTGCAGGTCCAGCAGATATACTTTGGGGTTCCCCTGCGGGCAGGAGTCCAACTGGCGGCCTCGCCCACAGACATGATTTCCATCCTCACCTAGTCCAGCGCTCTAAGGAGATTCGGGTGTAAACATTCTGCCCACCGCGCACCCCTCCCCACCCTGCTTTGCGCCCACCGAGCCAGGTCTGGGGTGGCCCCTGTGTGCGGCCCGGCCAGGTCGAGGCCTCTCTGGGCGTCCGCTCTTCCCAGGGGTGGAAGCTTCCGCCTGCCAGGCCTGCCACCGCGGACTGCCCCTGTGGCTGACCACAGAGCCGCCCCGGGAAGCCGGTTAGGGATGGCCACTGGAATAGCACCCGTGAGCGACGCTGACCGAGTTCCCAAGCTGGGCAGCTAGTGGCGGCGGCACATTCGACCCCCTGGCCTTGCCCACCCCACCGGCCGGCCTGGCTGTGGAACTGCTGCTCCTCGCGGCCACCCAGGACAGGCTCAAGTGGGTGAGACCCTAACAAGCCACAGGCTGTTTTCAAGCTTTGCTCTGGAGGGGGGCCAAGAACAGGATTTTCTGACCCTGGAGGCCACACTCGGCCGGGACGTCCTGCAGCAGGAACTTCTGTCTTGTTTTTTTTTTTTTTAATCATTAAAAAGATAGAAAAAACAAACAAATCAAAAGCAAAACCAAACCTGTGGGGGCAGAGCTCTTGCCCAGGCAGAGGCGGCCCGGGGCGCCCACAGGAAGTGCTCCTTGTCTGCGCTGACACGAGCCCCCGGGAAGTGTGCTGGCCATGACCTTTCTCTGGGCTGCTGAGATGGTGAGAAAGTGCAGAGCTTGCGAACGCGGCGCTCCCCGCGGTGGGCGCTGCAGGAATTTCCCGCGCTGGCTGCAACCCGGGACGGCAGGCATGACCAAAAATAGCGGGCGCCGTCTCAGGGGCCCGGTGGGAAGCGGGGCCCTGGGGGAAGCTGTCCAGACTTTCTTTGCACTGGACGAAAGTCCCAAGCATGGAAGCCAAATGCCAGCCCCCAGTGCTTCCAAGGGCCCCCGGGCTCTGCTCACCCAGCTCTCCCTGCTTGGCTGGGAAACGTCCCCACCCAGTTCCCAAAGGGACATCTGCACCTCCCCGTCCCAGCCTCGAGAGGAGCTGCCCGCAGGCCCCGGGTCTCTTTACTCTCCAGCTCTCTCAGATCCCCAAGCTGCTGTCCATGACAGTGGACGTGGGCAGCCCACAGGAGAAACTTCCAGGTAGACTTCTCAGGAGAGGCAGGACAGTGCCAGCTGGGAAGGGCCTCAGAGCCTTCTCTGCCTTCGTATCTAGGCATGGGCGCCGGTCCCAGAGAGGCCAGCCATATGCAGAGACAAGGCTGCAGCTCCCGGACCCCCGGGCAGGAGGAGGTGACACGGGCCCGCCCCCCACCTCCACGCCACGGGCCACTGGCTCCATGACCTCCCTGCCCGGCAGCCGGCCAGGCGGCGGCAGGCGGGATGGGCGCCCACTATAGGCTGCTGTTCTGCCATCCACTCACATCTCTGCTGGACCGTGGGCCTCTTGAGGGCGCTGTGGAGAGTGAAGCTTCCACAGAGCCTCGCCCAGGAGGGGCGCTCGGTAGGGGCTCCTCTAATGTCTTGACAGGTCAATGAACAAGTGAATGAATGAATGAGTGAATGAGTGAATGAGGTGCGGAGCCCTAACCAACGTCCCCCTCACCCTGCCCAGGCACTTGTGGCTCTCCGTGCTCCCCTCGCCCGTTAAGGGACATCTGCCAGGGGTTGTAGATGTGGAGGAGCCAGGGACCACCCCCGGGCCCACCCTGACCCCTCGCTTCTGGGCGGCCCCCTCCCAGGGCCTCTTGCAGCCCTGTCATGGCCCCCACTGGGTGGCGAGGGTCACACCCGACTGACTCCAGAGCCAGGAGACAGTGGGCACCTGCTGAAATTTTGGGGGAATGAACAGAAGAATTAAGTCACCCCAAGAGGAGTGAGGGGTCCCCTAATTATGCACAGGCCGCTGCCCAATGGACCTTTCTTTCTGCATCTCCCTCTTCCCCCTTCTCGTCCCTTTGGGGCTCCCCCCGGAGCAGAGGCAAGCCCTCCCCCAGGTCCTCCGTAGAGTGAAACAGTTGCCCTTGTCCTGAGGACAGTGTTACATTGTGACGGCTCCCGGGGTACATGGTTCCCCAGGGTGGAGGGGACTGGCGCGTAGCAGGTGCTGCACGGAGCTTTGCAGAGCGGCTGGGGCGGATCCAGCCAAGTTATGCTCAGTGCTTCCTGCCTGCCGCTGAAGCAGCCTCTCCACGCCCATCCTCCTTCCTTCTCCCTGGGACACGTCGGTCCAGAGGAACTTGGTGACTCACCTTCCATATCAGACCTGAGGTTCTGAGAGCAGTGCTTGCAAATAGCTTGACGCTCAACAGGCCATCTCGCCAGCCCCAGAAAGAGCGGCGCACGCTGCTCTGACGTACAAAAACGGTCGTTGGCAGAGGAGCCCTGGTGCTGGCGATGGGTTGTCTTCGGCGGCCCCGCAAATGGCCAGCTCCGCTTCTTCGCTGGCAGGCCCAGGCACGTGTGTGGAAAAAGACGCTGGCCCGTGGCAGCTGCCTTCCTTCCGGCTTTCTCGAGAGAGCAGATGTGCGTCTCCTTCAAGGATGCCGTTTGCTGTGCCCATTCTACTTCCTAGGAGTTCTGCTTCCCACGGGGCGGCCGGAGCTCCGCCACAGTCTAGCTGGTTGAGCGGGGAAGGGTCCCGGGGCCTCCTGACCTATAACCCAATGGGCCCATCTGTCCTCGTCCCCCGCCCCCCAGCCTTTCAGACGTGAGGTGAAGGTGGGGGCCCGTGCTGCATCGATCTCGGGGTCCCACGGCGGTGCCAGCCTGGCCAGGGCCTCTGGTGATGGACCCTGGGGCGCATGCCATGCCTGCCTGTGGACAGGGCTCAGCCTGAGGGGTCCCTGGCAACCCGCAGCAGCTGTGGGCACGTTGGGGTCGCTTGGACGAGGTGGGGAATGATTTGCTGTCTCCACAGAGCTTTGGCAAAGCGCGGCCTTGAGTGGCAGGTGGCGCGATTCGGTTCCCGCACTCTCCCCCTCTGCCCGTGCTCCAGCCGGCTTAGGCGAAGCGTATTCAAGGGCACAGCATGGCTACCTGAGCCCTTCTCGAGTCCCACCAGCCAGGTGCATGGTCAACTCAAGCCCAGGAGAGAGAATCGAAAAGGACAGAAAACTAACCACACGCGTGTACCAACACCCGGGATCTGAGCTGAGCCGGGTGCAGCCGCTCACCCAGAACTCGAGGGGGGTGGCTGGGAGCCCCGGGGCGTTGCAACTGGAGGTTTTCTGTGGATCCCGCTATTATATTTTTCAGTTGAAAAAGCCAAAGAGGGAGACACCCATTTCTTTTCCTTCCTCACATGAGCCACACACCTGAGCTGGGCCGGCAGGTCTGTTTATGTTGAAGTTGTCAGGATGTGACTAGAGCGGCCCATGGGCTGGCTGGGGGTTGCTTAAAGTGGGCTTAGAGGCAGGGTGGGGGCTGCGAGGGGCTGTCTCTCTGGTGAGGGCGTGGCGGCTTCCCAGACCCTTGGCCCTTCTGGATTTCTCATGCACAGGTAAGAGCAGCTGAGCTGCTACGTCTAGCCACAGCCGCAGAACAGGAGACCACCGGGCGGCACGTGAGCTTCCGGACACACGAGCATGGACCCAGCTGACGTGGGAAGGGTGGTCACCCCCGTCTTGGCTTTCCCTGAAAGCCATTCAGCTGTCAGTGCCTTGGGCATGGGGTCAACCCAAAAGGAGCTGGGGGGCGTCCCCACTGCCCCTTCCTCCCCGCCTGGCGGCAGCCCCCCCTCTGCCAGAGGCGACCCTCCTGCATCAGGCTCGCCACGCCAGCCACTGGCGCAGAGTCCCGTCGCTCCGAACGGCGAGGCAGCTCCTTCCTCTGAGCGCTAGAAGATGCTTGGCCCTCCCGGAGCCGGCAAGCACCTCAAGAGCAAAGCAGAGGAAAGCACATGCTCGCACCCCCCGCTGCACCCCCAAACGCCACAGAGGTCCCTCTGTGCTCTGGGACACTGGCGGAGGTGTTCGCCGACACGGCCACGGTCCGATATTATGCAATGGGATGTTAGCCGCACATTCTAATAAAAAAAATTAAAATAAATAATAATAAACACTTGACCAAGAGTCGAGATCTTTCACGAGACACCCTAATCATTTTTCTGCTCTGACCTCAGTTTTTTCTGGACCGGCTCCAGCGAGCCCAGGGTGGCTCGAGGGCCTTTTTCTCGCCGGGAACAAAAGGTCCTTTTTCAGTTCTAAGGGCTGCCGAGTTTGTCCAAATATTCTCAGCTTACCCCTAGCCCCTTTCTGGGTGGGTGTTGCCAATAAAAGGACACTTTGTATCTCTGGGCCACACCGAGCCCCCGACGCGGACGTGGAGGGCAGGGAGGCCCAGTGAGCAGCCCCGTCCCGTCGCTTCCTCGGAGGCGGCGGCCTGACGGGCAGGGGGAGGGCAGTGGAGGGACGAGGGGAAGGAGCACGAGACCTTAGAGGGTGCCTGTCCCCAGGTCGGCGTCGGGTCTCATCTAGGCCGAGCCCGCCGGCTGCGAGCTGCTGCCAGGGGCACGAGGGAGGGGCAGCACGTTGGCCGGAGCGGGGTGTGTTCTGGGCAGGCCAAGCTGCGGGGCCCGCGTGCCCGACGCCGGGCGGCGAGCGGCCTCGCCAGAGAGCCCACCTTGAGTGCCAGCGCCAGGGCTAGCTGCCAGCGTCCTCCCCCCTTGCCCCTTCGTAGCCTGACGGCCCGCTCGTGTGTGTGCACATGCGTGTGCGCACGTGTGTGTGTGCACACCACGGCCTTGTACTCAGGCAACCGCCACCCTTCACAGTGGCCTCGGCAGCCTCGCCGGCGCATTTCCTCCCTCCCAGCCGCCTCCAAACGGCTCTGATTAGCGCTAATGATAATTCTCATTAATCACCCGCGGTGGCGGCAGGGTGGAAACGCGGCTGCGGCCAAATGACGAGAACCACTTAGGCGATATTTACGACTTGTGCGGATGCCGCAGGCCCCGACACCTCTGCCCGCAGCTGCCCTCGGGGCTGACATTTGGGGCCCTGGCGGCCCAGAACAACCCCCCAGTGTTTCTTTGCCTTGTCTGAGTCTGGGGGCACTGCCAGCCCCTAGGGCTCCCTTTGCCCACGAGGGCTGGCGTTCAGGGCCGACAGGGCAGGGGGACGTGGGTGCGGGAGCAGCCCCAGAACCAAGGGGGAGGAAGCAGGTGGAGGCTCCTGCTCTGCCAGGAAGCCCCCTCCTCTCCACCTTTCCTCTGCCTTGGCCCCAGCGCCCCAGAGCCTGCGCGGACTGTCCCCAGCTCGGGGTCGGGGGCTGTGTCTGACCCCTCTGAGGCCCTCAGCCACCAGGAGGTGGGCACCGGGTAGTTTGCAGCCTCTGCAAGTGCAGGGGGAGCCTGGGCCTGGGTCCTGCGGCCACCGAGGGCTACCAGGTCATCGTCAAGCCCCAGGGGATGGGGGGACGCGACTTGTATTCTCCTGGATGGACCCACCTGGACCCATGGCTCTCTGCCGCCACATGGCTTCCAGGGCCCCAGCCTCGCCAGGCCCTGCGCTTGCTGGCCCCACCCCCCCACCAGCTCCACCACCACAGAACCCGGTTTCCTCTGGGAACACCCCGAGTTCCCCTCCCCTCGACTGGGGCCTGGCAACGAGCAAGCCTTCCCGGGCAGGGGCCCAGGGTGGAGGGGATGAGAGCTGCGGTTAGGGCCAGGGCACCTGGGCAGGCGTGGGAAGGTGGCGGTCCCACGCCATCGGGTGCAGAAAGCGCTCTTCCTTAAGGAGCAATAAACTTGTCCTCCCTGGCCCTGCATCCGCCTCCCGGGCCCCCTGGGTTTCCCGCACATCTGACCGTCCGTGATAATTAAAACCGGGGTCTGGTTTCCATAAGGCCCACCTGTCCCCTGGGCAGCGGAGCAGGGGAAGGAAGTAATTGCCGGGCGGCCAGCAGCCTGGTTTAATTTTGCCCTTGTGGCGGGGGCCCCGTGGAGGGGCCAGGGTCGTCGTTAGGCTGCCGCGGGGGTGCGGGGCGGGCGGGGGTGCCCCTGGGGGGCGGAAGTCCTGGTTGGGCTGGTTCCGTCAAAGGCCAGTCTCGGAGGGTCATCCAGGAAGTGCCCCGGGAGGGCGCGGTCTGGCCGGGGGCGCTAAGGGACGGCGCGGCGGCGACTCCTCGCCAGGCCCTCCGGGGTTGTAAGTGGTGAGGTCAAGGCCAGCTCTGTTGAGGCTGCTACGGGGTTGGCGAGGCCTGGGACCCCCAAAGAACCGCTAACCGACTGCAGCAGGCACCAGGAGCTACCCCGGGGTGGGCGCGGTGGTGTTCCCACTCCCTAAAGCTGCGGCGAGGACGGGGTGGGGGGCCGGTCTGGTCCCGTGCTCTCTCGGAAGCCCACTTGACACCTCTGAGGAGGACCGAGACACCTGTGGAAACCCAGTGGGAGCGGCTGGGCCCGTGGGGGAGGGGGTCTCTGTCCCCAAGGCAGGGGTGGCAGGAGGATCCTGGGGTGCACGAAACTCCATCCCAACCCCTGGGACAAGAAGGGCCTTGTTCCCACTTCAGTGGAGCAGATGGAGCTCGGTGGTTGAGCACCTGCTTCCCACGTACTAGGTCCTGGGTTCAATCCCCGGTGCCTCCCTTAAAAAAAAAAAATGACTTTGGGGCCGATTCAAACTAGGGGTGCAGGTTTGGGCAGCCTGTGGGGTCTGTGCTGCCCACGTCCCCAACCAGAGGCACCTCCTTTCCCCCACTGAGGTGGGCACCACGCTGTTTCTGCTTCGTGGCGCGTTGGGTTTTCGCTCTTTTTTCTGCCTTCTCTTCTCCGTGAAGAGAAAGCTCTCGGCCTCCCCAGACTGTTTCCCGAGCATTTCCTCATGGGTGGCCGTCACGCTCTGGAGAGGACAAGCACGTGGGAGCTGTGTGGCCGGGCGGCGTGGGAGCTGGTGAGGAGCAGCGCCTCTTTGGGGGCTGGGGAGCTTTTGGGAGCTGCATTCCTCCGAGATGAGGGCCTGATCACACTCCAAAATGAAGACGTCTGCGCGGCACTCGGGGGCCTCTGAGAAAATCAAACTGCTTGACCGCGGGGCACGGTGGCCTGCGGGTGGCTGCGGGGAGCGCTGGGAAGCCGCGGCGCATGCTGGGTGTTGCCAGGATTCCTCTGGCCTGGGCATTCCTGGGAGCGACGGGCCGGTGACCCCAGAAATGAAGACCTTCCTGCGGAATTTTTAATTACGGAAGACGCAGCCGTGTCCCGTGCATGCAGGCTTTGACTGCCACTCAGCCAGCTGTCAGGGACAATTGCAGTGGACAGGCAAGGCAATTAACGGACGCCGCCCCGCGGGCAGTGCCCCGAGGCGAAGGGGGCGTGGAGGCGCAGGTCCCAGGGCTGAGGTCTGCGGGCTGCTGCTGGCCCCCAGCCCAGGCAGGGCCAAGTGTCCCCAGCTTGGAGGCTGGCCCTGGAGAAGGGGCTCTTCTGATGGCTTCCCAGCTGCTGTCGTGGGGGGGGGGACCTGCAGTCCTCCAGGCTCTGGGGTCCTTCACGAGGGCTCCATTTGCTCCCCGTGAGCCGTGGATTCCTGGAGCTGGAAGGAGGCTTGCTTCCGGGCAAGCGCCTGGTCATGCCGGGAGCGGCAGACAGAAGCCGGTGGCATAGGGACGGGTGGGTGACGGTTTCCCGACACCCTAGGGAGCAAGTCAGGACAAAATTAGAGGAAGCAGCCCCCCGCCCCCAGGAGCTCTAGGCGCTGGAAGGCCACGAGAGCCTGGTCTGCTGCTTGGAGCAGCGCCTCACCTTCGGAAGACGCTTCTGTTGCGATGAACTGGCTCTTTGGGGGGACGCGTGAGGTGGGGGGCCGATGCCCGGCTTTGCCTGGACGTCGGGGCTCAGCCCGGAGCAGGCTCAGGACGTGCAGGGTGGGGAGCTCTGGGCACCCAAGGGGAAGGTGCCCGTGGGGCTCTGTGGTCTTGAGGAAGAGGGAGGCGGAGCGTTCGAATCCCACAGAGGTCAGAAAACGAGCAACTCCCCCAAATCTGGGGGCAAAGTGGTGTGGACGCAGGAATGACCCTCGTACAGGAGATCTGAGGCTCCTGCTTCCGGAGAGTTCCAGCGACACCTCTTGTGCTCTTGAAAGGAGAGTGTTTTTAAAGCCAGCTCCGCAGCCCTCCACCGTCTGAGGCGCAGGCACCTCTCGTCGCCCTGTCTGCCACTGCCCACAGCGTGGTGCCCGGGGTCGGTCATCTCGGGGGGTCACACGCAGCCCCGCCCGAGCCCCCACCTCTGCCTCCTCGACCTCCCGCCCCGCACATCCTCCTACTTCCACGGCGTGCGGCTTGGCCGGCCTGCTGGCCCTGTCCCGGGGAGGTGGCCCACGGCAGGGGGGACTCGGGCTCCCTATCTTTCGATCAAGCTTGGCGTTTGCACGACAAACCCCGGGTGGGGGCCCCAGGCCGTTGCATTCACTGTTGCTCCTGGTTCGGCTTCTTCATGAGTGAGGAGAACTGAGATGAGCAGGGAGCTCAGAGGGCAGCCTGAGCCATCCCACTCTCTCCTGAGAAAATTCTGTCCACGAGCAGAAGCGAGTCAAAAGGGGCTTCTTCCAAATGGAAGACGCCCGCCCCGGGCTGGGCCAGGCTCCGTCACTCCCCAAGGACCAGGCACTGCACGCTTCCCCCACCAGCCCACTCCGGCCTGCTTCCCGTCTGCCGCCCCCTCCGAGAAAGGCAGGGCTCAGCGGGTGTCGCGCCCCAAACGAACCCAGCTTGTGTTTGGCAGAATTCGGACCATCCATAAACAGCCACTGTGGCCGTGTTTGCAAGTGTCTCTGTCTCTTTAGCTTTCGTTCTTTTTGTAATGGAACAATTTTTATCCTGGACTCTGCAGCAGCCTGGGGGAGATGGAGTGCTGTAGGCTGCGAGGATGCCGAAAGCAGATACCACGCAACGGGCTGGCTTGAGCCACGGGGACTTATTAGCTCTCAGTTTCCAGGCTGAGAAAAATGTCCGAATCGAGGCATCAGCAGGCGATGCTTTCTCCCCGAAGACGGGCTGCCGGCCACACTGGGCTCCTCCCCCGTGTCAGGGCACACGGGCTCGTCTGCAGTCTCTCCCTTCTCTTCTGGATTTTATCACTTCCAGCTTCTTGCTTCTGCGGGTTTCTCTCTCTCTCTCTCTCCATATTCACCCCGTTTATAAAGAACTCCAGTTCAAGGATTAAGACCCACCCTGGGCCTCGCCTTACTTTGCAGCCTCATCCAAAGCTCCCACCTACAATAGGTTCACGGCCACAGGAATGGATCAGCTTTAAGGACAGGATTTTCTGGGGGACATACAGCTCCAAACTGCCACACGGAGACGGGGTTCTGTCTATTTGGCTTGAAGCAGAGGCCCAACAACCACGTGGGACTTTGGAGAAATGCCTTAAAGAATCTCCAGTGTTGGCTCTGGCCTTGCCCACCGGGACCCGTCTCCGTGTGCTGGGTCCCCCTCTCCAGCCCCCGCGAGGCTGTGCACGTCGCCGTGGCACGTGGCCCAGGACGGCCGCAGGGAAGCAGCTGCTGCAGCTGAGACGGTGATCGCCGAGCCCCGGGTGCAGGTGGAGGCCCTGAAGGAGCGTCTGTGGACCTTCCCTCCGCCACAGAGCGGAGCTGAATCACGGCCGGGAAACGCTGTCTCTTGAAATCATCTCTCACTTCAAAAAGGCTTTTCATCCAGCTCAATGGGACCCTGTCTAGCAGACACTACTGGATTGTTTGAGCAGCGTCTTCGGGAAATCAAACAGAAGAGGCTCTGCTGGAGAGGACGAGAGGGCCCCGAACCCGCCGGCCTCGCCGCCATCCCCCCGCCCGCTGTGGGATGTCACCACACATCTGGGACCGGTTTGGGACTCTGCAGGGGTGCTCCACTTGGGAAAGGGCGGGCCTGGCTTGACAGGGCTGGGGCGGGATTCCTGCCAGGAGCAGATGCAGGACAGCTTGCTGCCTCTCACTGCCGCCGCTGGGGCGGCCCCCTCCCCTCGCCACTGAGACCCCTGACTGGGGACCCCGCCGAGCAGACCACTCACCCCACTCGTCTTCCTCCTTCCCTCAGAACACTGTCCACCCCAGAAAGCCCTCAGTTATGGCTGGAGTTGTGGTGGGACCCCCAAAAAGACAGCCTTGAGTCCTGGTGTGCGGCTTTTCACACTTGGAGGCAGGGTCTTGGCAGAGGGGCTTGGTTAAGGTGAGGTCACTTTTAAGTAGGGTGGGCCCCAAAACCCATGACTGGGGTCCCTAAAGCAGAGGAGAGACGGCCACGTGACGATGGAGGCAGAGTGTGGGTGACGCAGCCTCCAGCCAAGGATTGGCAAGGACTGTCGGAAGCTTCCAGAAGCTGCAAGAGTTGAGGAAGGAGCTTCCCCTACAGGCCCTGCCCACACTTGAGTTCAGACTTTGCGCCTCCAGAACTGGGAGGGCATAGATTCCTCTTGTACTTTGTCCCGGGCCCCTGCTCTCTGTGTTAGGCGCTCTCAGTGTGGGGGCGGCGAGTCCTGGCTGTGCGGCCAGCTGAGCCTCACTCCAGGCCTTTTCATCTTCAAGCAGGGACCGTGCCCCAGACCTGAGCCAGCCTTGGCTGGAGGCTCCATGGCAGCCGGGGCGACATGAGACGAGCGCTCTGCCGGCGTCTCCAGCCGGAGAATGGTTGCCACCAGAGGCACGAATGGTGCCACACCGTTTCCTTCTGGAACAGAGTCCACACAGGGCCTGGAAGAATCCGGCTGCTTCCAAAAATGACCTCGCATGTCTGCAAGTTCCGGCAACCCCGCTGGGACCACAGCGGGAAGCATCTCCCTGGACCGAAGTCACCTGTGGGTCAGTAACACACCTTCTCACACACAGTGAGCATCGGCATGCTAGGCCGTGGATCCACTGACCGGAGCATTCAAAGGTGTGACAGGGACAAGGGTCCACAGCCCTGTGCACGGCAATGCCCGGAGCTAGTTAGATGGGCCCGTGGTTTCTCACCAGCAGGTCGTTATGTGGTCCTGTAGCTTCTCACCAGCAGATTGTTACGTGGGCTTGTGGCTTCTCACCAGCGGGTCATTATGTGGGCCTGTGGCTTCTCACCAGCGGGTTGTTATGTGGTCCCGTGGCTTCTCACCAGCAGGTCGTTACGTGGGCCCATGGCTTCTCACCAGCAGGTCGTTACGTGGGCCTGTGGCTTCTCACCAGCAGCCAAGCCTGGCTCCATGCTGGGCAGCCCCCTTGAATGAGACCACCACACTTTCTGAGGACATCCAAGTGTCAGTGGGTCCTGGATGACACGCCAAAGCCCAGACGGCATCTGTTTTCTGAGAGGCCTAACATCTTAAATGCATTGGAAGCCCTTGTCCGATGCCAACGTCTAAATAAACTGCTTTTCAGCCAGGGTGCTGGTTTGGACGGAGTCTCCTTTTCCGTGCCCCACCGGAACTTTGGTCTCTGCTGACAGAGTAACCTGCTGGATTCTCGCCAGTCACACGGAGGACACGTGGCTTTTTTTGGTGGGGAAGAGGCACGATTGCCAACAATTCTCTAAAGACCCTTTAGAGAGAAGGCAGGAGGGATGGAGCTGTGAAGGTCTGTGAGGATAAACACTGATGACAGGTGGAGTCGAGGGTGAAATCTGAACTCCAAAGTGACAGCGAATGAAGATTCGTTACAGATGGCGTGGACGGGCCTGGCCTCGGGCGGGCTGCGGCAGCTCTGCTCCCGGCCACAGCCGAGCAAGCCTCCCTGGGTCAGGCCTGGAGAGGGAGGCGGGGCCGGGGCAGTGCTTTTCACGGACTCTTCCCCAGGACCAAGGTGGCCCTCCTCCGACAGCGGCCGGCAAGCCGCCGCCGGGGCCACGCGGCTTATTCTGTGCCCTCGCTTTTCTGAACTTAGAAAACTAGCCTTTCTTTACTCATTTTTTATAAAACGGACTT
Source organism: Cabassous unicinctus (assembly GCA_029593785.1). Lineage (NCBI taxonomy): Eukaryota > Metazoa > Chordata > Mammalia > Cingulata > Chlamyphoridae > Cabassous > Cabassous unicinctus. The sequence continues at coordinate 20,560 of JAQZBX010039751.1, forward strand.
AAAGACTCTAGTTGGCAAATGGAGATTCTGGAAACCAATCAGCCGAAAGACGCCCTGAGACGACAACACTGGTGGCGGCCGCCGCTCTGGGCTCCTCAATGGCCACTGTTCAAGACCCGGCCATTTTCTCTTCTCCGTGCACCGAGGAGAGTCCATTTGCCTAAGCTGGTTTGAATTATGAGTGACCTCACCTCCTCTCTTGGGAAGCCTCTCTACACACGGGGTCTGTGCAGGGACTAGAAAGAAGGCGCAAATCACACTTCATTTCCCATTGGGAGGTCAAAGTCCCTTCAGAGCTTCTTGCACAGACACAGAGATGTTTGCGTCACGTGGCCCCTCAGCTTTGCCGCCACAGGAAGGCCGTTTCCTTTACCGGCGGATCGTCAGCGGGGCTCAAGACCTTTTAAGAGGGGGGTCAGCGCCCCGCCTCTGCCTGGCTCTGTGGGTGAACCCGGGGCGCTGCTCGGGGAAAGGAAATGAAAACCTCGGCCTGCTCCTGCTGCAGTTTGAGGAGAAGGTGGGGGTGTGGGAAAGGCAGGCGGCCTCCCCGCCGAGGCTCAACCTCCACCCACCCCTCTCGGGGTTGGGAAGGCCTGAGGCCAGAGAAACCCCTTCAGGTGCTACCGATCGGGGTTCCCAGCCTGGGCAGGGAGGCCGGGCCCGTGAGAGGTGGGCCCCAGAGTGTCACGTGGACTCCTAACCACGCAGGAGGCCACGGGACAGACTGCCCTGAAGGTTGCAGAACGGCCCAGGCCCTGGCAGGTCTGCTGTGCACGGGGGGCCAGGCGAGGGGGTCTGGGATGGCTCTGATGATGGACACACACAACAGCCAGGACACAGGGGCCGCCCGGCGCGTCTTCCATCACGTGAAATGGTCGATTCGCACTCAACGCTGGCGTCATAGAGGTCAGACCATCTGGGGCACTTTTGCAGCTGGAGCTGAGCAGGTTTCGTTCCAGCGTCAGCGTGCTCTCAGGCAGGGCTCCCCGCTGGCCCTCCTGACATGGGGCTGGCAACCCTCTGCCGTGGGGACCGTCCTGTGCCTTGTGGGGCGGGCAGCATTCCTGGCTCCACCCTTGGGGTGACAGTCAGACACGTCTCTGGAGAGCGTCCCTCGGGGCTGCTGGGCTCCCTAAGGCCGTGCTTCTAGAGTGACAGAGGGGCACACTGGGTCATCACGACGCGGCCTGGGGAAGATGTTTCTGGGGAAGCCGTTTGTACCTCTCCCTCAGCACTGGTTGGGGGACCTGTAGGGAGAACTGTCCCTCCTCAGTCCCAGGGGAAGGAGAAGGAAAGTGAGGCAGAGCCCCAAGGTTCTAGAAAGCTCTGTGTGTGAGCCCAAGTGGAAGGATTTGCCAGGCACCTCCGTGGGGTTTCTCAGTCCTGCCAACTTGACCCCACGTGGCCAGTGCAGGGACAGCAGGGAGGGACAAGGCCCCAGCTCACTGTGGCCAGGCCGGGGTCTGTCCAGCCCCTGCAGGCCCTTGGAAGAAGGCGTTGCTTTCCTCCGGTTGGTGCAGCCGTGCCCAGGTCCAGGCCCCAGACGTGGAGAGAAAGTGGCTTCCAGGACGCGGCTGACCCCTCCTGCAGGCGGCCCCGGGGGTGGCTGGGTTGACAAGGCCCCTCGCTTGGCTATGGTGGTCACCACCAGCTCTACCTCCACTGGACAGGCCACTGGGCAGCCCAGGGTCCAGGCAGAGGGCCGGGCTGGGCACACGCCAACCTCTGGCACAGGGGGCTGCTTTCAGGGCAGCAGCCACTCCCCACAGCTGCGCTGCGGACCCTGGAGGCTCTCACTGGGGGGTGGCAAGGGTTTCCCGTGGGCACCCTCTTGGGGCCTCTGGGCATGCCACAGCTGAGACACAAAGCCGTGCGTCTGGACCCAGCAAGCTCATGTGTTCTCCCTCCGGGGAGGGGTCCCTGTGGGAGCACTGTCATCTGGGGCCGGGACATGGCAGCGGCTGAGCCTGCTCCGTGGCGGTGGGCAGTGCGGCATCCTGGGCCCTCCACCTCGAGCTCCCGACCTGAGCAAGGTACTTCACCTCTGCCCTCAGCCTCCTCATCTGTAAAAGGGGTTGAGCAACAGTGCGGCCCCTGTCGGGCTGCGGGGAGGCTGAACCAAGACCTCAAAATACAAAGTGCTGAGAAGAGCTCCCGGTGGCAGCAAGTACGGGGCTGCTGAGCTGCAGCTGCTTTTATTTATCAAACCAAACGGACCCAGAGCAGGGGGAGCC
>JAQZBX010039752.1:0-10761 GCA_029593785.1 Cabassous unicinctus
CCATTTATTTATTTATCCCCCCCTTGCTGCTTGTGTTTGCTGTGTCCATTTGCTGTGTGTTTTTTCTGTGTCTGCTTATCTCCCCCTTGCTGTGAGGTCTTGCTGCATCAGCCCACTGCGCTGCGCGGGCCGGCCTGCCCTCACATATGGTAAACGGGAGCTCCATCGATTGAGCCATACCCGCTTCCCTAAATTAATTTCTTGATGGTAACTATTTTAGGTGTTCCTAATAGTAGAGACATGGCTTAAACAATGTTTGGGGAAGGTATGTTGAAACTTACTAAAGAGTATTTGCTTGACAGCAATTAGGAGAAAATTGAACCCCTCATTGGGAAATAAATATGTAATAGTATTAAATTGGGGAAACTATGCATTCTTGATTTTCTCATTTCAATAATTAGAAAATTATATTTCTTAAAGTACAGTGCTAAAGTGTAGAAAAAGGGAAGACAAAGATTCTATGTGTCCATATATAAACGCCTAACTTCCGGACAAAGGAGGACAAGTGCTAGATTGTAGCTGATTAAAAAGCATTTGAAATAAGGACCAAGTCAAGATCTTCTTAAAAGAGGACTAATATAATTTTCTCTCTTAATAAAATAAATTAGTAAGTTAATTGATTAGCAAATATAAGGAAGAAACCACCAAGTTTTTGACCTTTTCTGCTATGTTTCATTCCAGAAGATACTGGAAATGCCAACACCATCTTAACTATTGTGGCACCAGCAGGCCTGCGTGCAGGACAAAGAGCTTTCTTTCTGCTTCTTTTTCCTCTTCAAATTTGAATTGGGGAGGCGGGGAAGGGTAGAGGGCAGAGGTGGGTCTTTTGATAAGATTCTTAGGAACTGCTGTTTGCAGAAAAATTAGGCGAGATTTTTAAATTGACAATTTTTAGATTGACAATTTCATTCTGTGGTTCCTTCCATGTTTACCTGCTCCAATTTTAATTATCAGTTAGAGTAAGTGTACTGAACATATACTTATCAACTCCTCATTTCCCCTGTGGACCACACTGTGGGTTACAAAATACAATTTCCATTTTGTCTGCTGATGGCCTAAATAAGATACACACAAAACAAGGATGGGCTTCTTAATTTAGCGGGAGAAGATGTTCATATAACAGTAGCCCTGGGGGTTAGATTAGAAGAGAAAGAGAAATAGATTCTACCTCAGTGGAGTTGAATAATTTCTAAAAGATTTAGCACAAAAGAACTGGGCCATCCCACACTATGAGCACTTAGAAAAATCTAACAATAACATAGTAATTTTTTCATACTTTAATACAGGGATCCATGGCATACATGCAATTATATCTTATGTGATATTTTAAGTACAACTACCACAGGAGCAAAATTGTTAAAGAAATGTTAAGGATGCGAATGTCACAGCAAGGTTGTATTAAATATCTTGGACTATAAAATATGTGACATACATATCCTATTCTAATATAAAAATATATAAAACAACCCACAATTTGAATAATTAACTCCTATTTTTAAAATGAATTTTCCTACCATTGAACTACATTTTATTTCAGTTTCTCCATTTCACTTTCTCTGAATACACGACTTCTTTCCACTCCATACCAAATTTTAAAGCCAGTATATATTCCAAGCCATTGTTCTTATAATAGCCATCGCTGCCATTAACATCAGCAAAATTAAACGAGGGCTCATTATCGCCTAAGTCGTAAGGACCCAGAATATTGCACAATCTGGTCAAGATTTAGCAAGTTAGTGGAACAGCCACTGTAAGTGAAAAACTAGTAATTTAGGTTTATGGTAGTAAATATAACTTGATAAATTAAAGGAATTTGGAATTTTTTTGTTTTTTCTACACTTAAAATAGACGCACATAAATTTCATTCCATGTGCTACAATTTAACAAGAGCCCTTAATCAGTGAAATAACTATCCTATATTAATTGGCACCTGGAACTGGGTTCCCTTGAACTTTTGAAAATCTAATTTGGCCACTTGAAAGCACCTCATCCAGTCATTCATTCATCCATTCAGCAAATATTTATCACTCCTTAATATATATACCAGTCACCTAAGTGAATAGTGAGCAAGCAGCGAATATGTTTCTTATCGAGCTTATATTTTAATGATCTTAAATTTTAATGAGGGAAGAAAGATATTTAATGAATAAATATGCAAGATGTATAACAAGTAAACCTACAAGATACCAAATGGTAATAAAAAGATGTAGAAATATCTTTTTAAGTTTAATCAATATAGTGCTTACTATGGAGCCATTTTGTCTGCCCAACAATCATTTCTCCAACTTCTCTTTGAAGTATCTCAATTTTCCTTGAGGAATCGAGCATCCCCCAATCTAAAATGTGACCCAGATATGGCCAATCAGTATGGTGCATTTCCCCGAGGATATGCCTATGACCCAAGACAGGTTGAGCAGAATAATAATTGTCAGCCCAGGTACAGGGGATGGAATTATTGGAAAAGGACAATCCCTTTGTTGAGTTTCTTTAGCATTTAGGATATAGGCCTGCAGTTCCTGACGCTCACCTTGTCACCATGGGAAGTGTGTCTGAAGTAAAAGCCAACAGAGAGAAAGCAGATCCAAGAAATGCATAGAAATCCCTGGCAATATGGTTTCAGCAGCTAGATCCAACAATGCCTGAAGCCATTACCTGTGCACTTTTCTTTATGAGACCCAATACATCACCAAATTTGCATGAGCACAAGAGGACTACTTTTCTTATATTTGTAATTAAAAGGCTCATGACTAATACAAAGAGCAAGTCTGCTTGGTTCTATTTATTATGCAGAATTTTAAAAAGGAAAACAAAGGGGTTTATGGCATAGTAAGAATGGTTATTTCATGATCATCTGATCGGCCTGCTCTCTATGCCTTTCTTTGTGATGAATATCATTTGGTTATCTTTGAGTAGCATAAAACACTGATGATTCAGCTCAATAAATATTTTAAGTACCAATGCACTTACTTAAATGTGAAGAAACTTACCTAGTACTGGGAATAAGGAAAGATGAAACTAGTCAAGGTTATTACTCTGAACAGACAAGTGTCAAGCTAATCTTGATTGTATAGCCAAATAAATAAAAATACTACATAAACCTTGTGGGTGCTATTTTCCCCATTCAATATAGATACATGGAAGCTAAGAATTGTGTTTTTCCCCAAGCTTTATCACTAACACGTGTGCCTTGAATGTAGATATTTATTGAATAAAGTACTTATACTTATCTTTAATTCCTATCAGTGTACACTTGTGTTCTTTGAGCAACTGTTAAAACAATATGTAACTTTTACCATTGCTCCCCCTTGTTCAATTAGTAATGCTATCTGCAAATAAATGATTTTCTATCCACATCTGGAAGAGTATGAAATTCTCCTAAACAATACATTTGTAACTGGGAAATGATGGTTTTGAGAAAAAGCATTCTGCAATAGGGTAATTTCAGCAAATAAATTAAAAAAATAAAAAAGAAAATTGTGAAAAATAATAGATTTTTACTATAAAAATAAACAAAAAAATATGTCAATAAGCAAAGATTAAGAACATATCTCTCTATATAAATCTAGATATATTCCTTTCTTTCCCACAACTCAGTCTCTAATAAAATGCTCTCAGCACTTGCACTACCCTCTGATTACAGCAAGATTGTAAGACCTCTGCAGCCTTCCTACTGCAGAGCTATTTCAAACACCACACTGATCCGGGAGCATTTGCCATCTCTTTAGAGCACCTGCTTTAATTCCCAACCATGCTTCCCTCTCCCCTTTAAAAAGTAGACCTACCCTAATAACCTGGGCTAAAAGTTAGAAATACAGTGGTTTGAAGACATGTAAAATATACATTTAATTTTATTAAATGGGCAGGCACTACTGAAGTAGGTCGTGCCTCTGCACTTGGGTTTGGGTAAATAATATGTTTGTTTTTCATGAAGTGGCAGCATTAGAGAACTGTCCAGAGCTACTTCTCTAATTTCTCATGCATTTTTTCACTCTCATTAAAAAGATTTCCAGTTACAAGTCATTATGTTTGACTTATCCACCTGTGGTTTATAGACACACAAATATTAGGCAGGTCAAGTCTTCTTACCCTCCTCTCCCGTACCCAATGTAAGTCCCCCAATGTGCCCAGTCACTGGCTTGGGTAGATGCGTCCCAGCAGCTGAGCAGTTTGCACAGGCATAAGCTCACAGGCTTCCTTTGCTTCTGAGAGGGAACAATGAGCAAGTGCATCTGCGGGAACTCTCCTGCCCGCTGGGCGCACAGCTAGGAGTCCCAGAATATCAGACACAATTATATTCAAGTGTAAGTACAAAAAGTCATTTTGACTCGCATATAAATTATTCTAGCTGCCATTTTGGATTACCCGCACTATTGCGCCTCTTCATTAGCGGTGATAATTGAGCAATGACTCTGCGTGTGCTTAAAGAATTGCATGATTAATGGTGAATTTACCTATCTTGCTTGTGAGCTCCCACACGAAGGGAATGTTTTCTATTTTTAATTATCATCATCATCTTCAAACACAAGATACTGAAGGTACTGTGCTTGTAAGGCAGGAGACTCACACTATTACAGAATCTCCTGACTGGTTCCTGACTTTGCCAGCGTTGACTTGTGCTATGGTATGAGAGAGAAGAAATGTACTTTGCTGTTCCTTCCATTCTTAAATTACATCTCATTTATATTCTTCTCACCTATCTTAATGTTAGTTCATAGGCTTCCTTTATCAGGATATGAGATTTGGAGTGTCAGAGTTGGTGAGTTTTTTCTATTAAATTATTTTTAAAGTACTACCATTAAAATGAGGAACTAAAATAATCAGCCAGAGATTGGGATGAATAAGGACGAGATAGTTGCTTTTTGAAAAATCCATTCCTGTATATGTCTAACAGTGCTGTTTTACAAAGCTCATTCCCAGCATTTGTCCTCTATAGCATTAAATTTACTGTGAAAGTTACACAATTTATAATTAATGGTGCGACCCTATGTGTAGTACACTGAAGCTTCACTAACTTAAATCTGTAACTTACAGGAGAAAAATAAACAGAATAAGTTATTATATATATATATATATATATAATTATAATATGAGACCACCCAGAAGAAAAACATACAAAAAGTGAAATGTCACATTTTCTTTTCTCTCATATATTACGTTTTGCAAATTTTAAAAAGTGCTAACTGTGGTAAAACTTGGAAAAAGGCACAACTGGTAGAAGAGTTTTTTTTTTTTTTTTTTTTTTTACATTTATTAAAAGAAAAAGAGTCTTTGTTAATGTGCTTTCCTTATTAGTTTAATTATGTGTTGGCAGATCCCCATTCTCAGACCTCTGTAGACTTACTAGTCCTGAAAAAGCTTTCTTCTTTGGTCCCTCGAGTAGGCTGGTGACAGCTGAAAACATGCAGGTAAAACTAACACAGAATGGTCGTTTCAGAGCCAATTTTCTGCGGTGGCAAAGATGTGCAGGTGGGTTCAGCTTGTGCTGCTTGTTTCAAGGAGCCTTTTCTAGAGAGCCCCCACTCCCTCTTGCCCGAGACAGTAGAAATTGCTAGGGAATCCTTTAGAGGGATTATTTCATTTTCATTTATTTCACTTCTCCTTCATCTTCTTGGTTGTATTTACATGCTCTCTGCCAAAATTCATAAGGCAAAGACAAAACCTACATAATTCAGAAAGTCAGTAGATTCTTACTTCTTTGGCAAAACAAATCACCTGTTTCCTTGATTAAATTCATATGAAAATGAAAAGTGCTTTAAACCCTAATAAACAACAGAGCAGTGGACATTTACAAAATTGTTGGATAGAAAAGACAGGAAGAGGAGTGATGCTTCATGGCTGAAATTGTCCTTAAATATATTAATGGTATTAAAGATACATGATGTTATTCAACCTTCACACAACATTGCTGTGAGGTGAACTGCCTCCCTATTTTATAGTTGAAGAAACCAAGGATCTGAAATGAGAAATAATTCATCCAAGTGAGAGAAAGAGCCAAAATTCATACTCAGGTCTGAGTTCAAAGTCCAGGTTTTCTTCATAGTCTATCTATAGTGTATTGTAAAAACAACTGGCATTAATGAATATTTGTACCTAGCTAGAATACTTCTAGCTGCTAAATATTAGGAAAAAAACAAATCCATATGTTATAAAAATGCATGTTCATACCTATAATTTAAAGAAAAACACCTCTTGGTGTTAGGGAAAAAATTTACTATTTCTCTTTCTGGTAATTTAATTTTAATTAGTTTTAACTAAAATAAGAAACCAAGAATCACGAAGAGAATTTGAAACTGAGACTAAAAGAGAAGGCACAAATCCCAAATGTTAATGTTCATAAATTTAAAAAATGATAACAAAAGAATGTGATGACATAGGGACGACAAATAGTAGAAATAGTTGCATTATGCTTTTGGTCATATCTAGAATGATGCAATAGAGATGGTCCCACACACAAAGAGGCCCTCCCACAATTTATGTGAAGTGTCTGATAAAATCTGTAGATGGTCCTGCCAGACATGAGGAGGATCACCAAATGTCTGTCCGAAATCAGGGTGCTTTATTATTTTTTTAAAATAATTAAAAAAAAATTTTTTTTAAAGATACTTAGATTACATAAATGTTACACAAAAAATATAGGGATTCCCATATGCCCCATTCCCCACTCCTCCCACACCCTCCCACATAAACATCCTTCATTAGTGTGGCACATTCATTGCAATTGATAAAAGCATCCTGGGGCTTTGCCATTAAGCATGGACCATAGTTCACATTGCAGACCACACTCTCTCCCACAGGCTGCTTTACATCCTTGCACAAACATACCTCCCGAACAAAACAGTGACGAAACCGCATTGCACCCAGCAACAGTGAATAAGGGTAAGAACTGAAAGTTGCAGTTTAGAAGCCAGATTCTCCCACCTAATTAGAAGGGCCACTCTGTCAACCCAGGCTCCTCTGTGAGCCCCATCTAACGCCAGTCTCTCTCACTCCGATGCTCATGTGGTGCTCAGAGAAGGTAAAGCATGTAGGAACATTCTATGGTTGTAAACACTTTTGAAAAACAATGATTATTTTCACAGCTGCTTTTTCCTTTTTTTCTTTCTGAAACTCCTGCTACAATATTTTTGCAGAAACAGCTGGCTAGCAGGAGGCACAGCTCTCTTCCCCTAAATCCACAAGGCCAGACCAGTTTTCCTCCATGTAGGGCAGGTTTCCGTGATTGGATGATTGTCCTGCATGGTTGGCAATGGAACTCTAGGACTGTATTTTGAGAAGTCAGTTGTAAATATGAGATTTCCTATGTAAGAAGTGTGTCATGAAAAGAGTGCATGAGATAATCTCTACCCTGAGTTCTAATACAGGTAAAAAAAATAGTTAGGTAAAAATATCTCAGGGCAGGCAAATGAAAACTCTAAATTTATAATAAAGCTAATAATTATATAAATTCTAACAATTATATAAATATTCCATCGCCAGATTTTGGGATGCACTAGCCTCCTTTAAAAACACCATTGCCAAAAAACAAGGCAGCAACAAAAAAACCCCTGCTTTTTCTTCTAACAAATAATCTTTCTCATTCCTCCTGAAGAAACATCATAAATACTGAGTTCTTCTTATTATGCTACTATACGCTTATTATTATTCTAGCAATGGAAGAACTCTTATCACTGATAAAAAGGCAGTGGCCACCAGAGGTTCTGAGGGGAGGGAAAGGGAAGAATTGGTGTAACATGGGGACATTTTTGGGGGACATTGGAATTGTCCTGCATGACATTGCAATGATGGATACAGGCCATTATAAATTTTGTCAAAACCTATGAAATCATGCGGGGCAGAGTGTAAACTATAATGTAAACTATATTCCGTGGTTAGTAGCAATGCTTCAATATGTGGTCATCAATTGTAACAAACGTACCACACTAATGAAGGATGTTGTTAATGTGGGAAAGTGTGGGAGGGGGAGTGTGTGAGATGTATGGACATTCCCTATATTTTTGATGTAACATTTATGTAATCTAAAGCTCCTTTAAAAATTAAAAAAAATAATTAAAAATATACTGAGTTCTATCCAAAAAAACCCTCAACTCTCGCCCTCTTCCTTTTTTCCTACACCAATATAGTGTATTAAAATGCTTTAGTTGGGGAAATTTTTCAGTATTTCATCTACTTATCTGTGTTTTAGACCCATTTTCTATAGCCTAATGCCACGCAGCGAGTGTTATTTTTAAACTTATAAAAGGACATTTTGAAAATTAAAATCTTTTTTTTCCCCTACTGTTGGCCAGAAAAGATGTGAAAATTCAGACTGAGCCATAGCTCCATCTTCTGGAAGTGCATATCCCTAGCAACAACTAAAGACAAAGGCATCAAAGCATTTCCTCACTGAAGCGCTCATACTCAGACTGTGTGCAAACGACCTCCATGCCTCACATGCTGAGGGAGATTATTCTCTACTCAATTAGAATGAGAAGAACAGACTTCTTAGGAAATCCTTGTTCCTGGGGCAAATGACTTATGTGAGCATGAGGGAAAGCCCTGGGCTCATGATGTGCAGGACCCATGCATCTGGAGAGCTAGTCTACACCAGATTATTAAAAAACAAACAAACACAAACTCCTATTGACATATCGAAAGCACAAATTAATTTAGTAAGTTGGTATTTTGGAAGAATTCAAACCTTTGTTTAGTGCCACTGTAATTTCACATGCAAAATTACAACTTGCACACAATCACCTGGATTCCGGTTAACTATTTTCCACTCTTTATTTTGCTATTGAGCATCTGCTTTTCTATTTTTATGCTAGAAAAATAAGTCTTGTTTATGCAAACCTTATTTATAATTTTGCATATTTATGTATCTACATCAAGCTTTAAGATGTCTGCTTTGCTTACACATCTTACTATTTTAAAATTTTGAAATAGATACTGTCCATATTGTTTCTTCTTACTTAGAAAAAAAGAAAATGTCTTTTCATTGCTGCCAATCATTGTTGCCATGGTTGTCTCTCTTTAAGATAATCTGAAACTACGTAAAGTTTGAGGGGCTTAGGTTATGTCTAAACATATATTAAAATCCCCTAACCTTCTTAGTTCTAGTCACTGCACCATCAATACTTTTATTGCAACATGTGGATTGCAAAGAATGTAAACTATGCTAATCAATATGGATTAACTGTTTATTTACAGTTGTGAGTAAGCGAAATCAGCAAGCAATTGAGAATATTTTTATTCCACTTAGTATGTTTCTCTTTTTTTGCCATACTAAGTACTCCATAGAAGCTGGGCACTCACTTGCTTTCAATCTACTCCATGTTCTTTAAAATTATTCTGAACAGAGACTGAGATCAGGTTTCTATATAATCAGTTTCTGATGTGGAAACAGAAAAAAAAACTATGGAACCATAAAGAGTTGATTAATTGAAGCCAGCCCTCTGATATTAAAATAAACACAATAAATAATGAAACACAAAGTCCAATTTATTCAATATTATTGGGAATATGGCCCCCTGGTTAGATGAATATTGGCAAAAAAGTGAATGCCATTATACACTATTTAATTTTCAAGGAACACAATATGTATAAACTACACTTAACATTACAATTGGACTGATTGTGACAATCTCCCTTTGATGCTTCAGAAAGAATATTTAGGGCCTCAGGGTTAAGATGATGAATACCAAGTACCACTGTCAGGTACGAAAGAACTAGAAGATAGAGGAGATTATGCTAATTTTGTTTTAGAATCAGGATATATTCTTTTAAAAATATTTCTTGACATCTGTTTCCGTGCTTATTGTGGGTCTCTTTTTCAAAAAAGTTAAGTGGAGAAAATATGTGCATGTATCTGGAGATTTCTTTAGGGCTACATGGATTTTGGATAAAATGAGAATTTGCTTCCTAGTGAAAGTGTATACCTGAAGTCTCCTCATCTCATGTGTGGTTTTGCTTGATTAACATGCCTCATTCAATAGCCATAAAGAGCACGCATTTTAGATTAGAGTTTTCTGTGGGCCTTTTGATGATTGGCTTGTAGCCAAAGCACTTACCCTGCTATTCAGGATATATTGTAGAAAACCATATAACTGCACCTAAGAGTCTTTAATTGCTAATTGTTCCTAATAACTGTTTAGTATATAATGCAAACAATAATACATGATGTCAGTTTGAATTTCAAGGCTGTTATTCAATCCCAAGTTTCTGCTGTGTTATGTTCTCTTCCTGTGGTTAATGATGTCTGAAAAACCCTCAGTGGAGTAACAATCCTAACTTGGGTAAGGGGTAAGGTCTGTATTAAAAGAGTAACAATAAAAAATAGAAATTAGAGCCTTCAGTAATAGCCTACTATAAGTCCGAGTTCAATATCGAGTACTACTCCGAGAAATGAAATGGCTACTTTTGTGCTCCCAATTACAACACACGTCTCAGTAACCACTCAGAGATGCGGATTATCAGTGGAACTCAGAACCCTCTGCTACATTGGCACCTGTATCCAAAGACTTCTGTTCTGCTTTGGGGATCGCTTTCTGCAAGTCTTATTCTTGAAGGAGACAACTTTCATTATGCCCAAGGAACTCATTGATCCGTTCTCCCTTTTATTCACCTTGGCTCAAGCAAGAACTCGGAAGCCTTCTTATGATAGGCAATGGGAAAAACATGATGTGGCCAAACTTTGGCTAGCTAATAATCCTTCAAGTATGTCTCTCTCTGTTTTGTCTGTAATTTCAGGAGAATTTTCTAGCATTTTGGGTTCCAACGTCCTCT
>JAQZBX010039752.1:10861-23024 GCA_029593785.1 Cabassous unicinctus
AAAAAAAAAAAAAAAAAAAGCCAAGGGGAAAAAATGGAAAGACTGCAGATAGGCTAAAGTTATAGGGAAACAAGACTACAGTGGAATGGTCGTGTGGATAAAAACTCTGCTTGGGTCTGAGAAATATTTAATAGGAGTCTCTATATATGTGTCTGTGCTATCCCTCCTTCTCTATCTCCTTTAGCACATATATCACAAATAGCACAAAACAGTGTCTGGCACATCAGTCCCTTTCCACATTACTCCTTATTATTCTAACTGTAATAGGTTGCAAAATTGCCACATGCCTTACTTTCCCTTGCTTCCATGTCTTGTGCTCTGGGATTTAGAAGGAACTCCCTTCTCCTTGAATCTGGGCTGGACTTGGGACTTGCCACAGAATGTGGTTGGAACTGACATTGTATATGTCTTTCATGCTTCTACTGGTTTTCTTGGAATCCTTCCCAGTTGCCATAGAAAAAAGACTGGTTAGCCTGTGAGAGGATGAAAGACCATGTGGAGTGGAGATTCTCTTCGCAGAGGTGATCATAGACTTTCCAGGCCCCAGCCAACCTGGCAGCTGATTGAAAATGCATGAGTTAGTTCAATTGCAACCAGAAGAACTACCTAGCTGAGCCCTGCCCAAATTACTCACCAAAGATTTAAGAGTTAAATAAATGTATGTTAGGCCACTAAATTTGGGGGTGATTCATTAAGCATCAAAGACTAACCGTTACAATAAGCAACATTTACATCTTGGGTAGATTAATTTTCAAGTATCTTAAATATTACATCTCTATTTGAAATGCATTTTTCTCACAATCTTCCTACACAACTCTCTCAAGAAACTTACATGAATACCTGGGTATATTAATCGTACTTGTGGTTAAAGATTTAAGATAGCTTGAAAGGCATTATTCATCTGTAATTGTTGCATTTTCAAACTTCCCCTAAGAATTTATCTTTGGTATGGCATAAAGTAATTGTCCATTCATTTGTTCAATATACACCACCATTTCATAAAATGTAAAGCCTTTTGTTCTTGACTCCTAGCAGGTGTTTTATGACTCAGAGTTTAGGAAAATGATACACTCGCGGAAAGAGAAACCAATATAGATAACCAGGATACATGCGTCTTAACTCTAGTGAGTTTCAACCCACCTCCATTCATAAAAGAACCTAAACCTCTGAGAGAAATATTTAGATTGTTCATCTACTGTAGTAGCACACCAATCTATCTTCATTTCATCTTTGTAAGTCACAGTGCATGAAAAACATAAGGATTCAATGACTACTCAAAAAATTATTAGGTCAGCCAATATCAGTCAGTCAAGCAGTTTATTTATCATCAGGAAGCCTTTTGATTCCAATGACTCTGGTAATATACAGAGATGGTAATGTCATTACCTAATTCTTTCACGCACAATTGATTTAAAATTTTCTCTGTGATTAAAATGGAAATTACTCACAATTTAGAATTGCTGTTAAATAAAGGGTTACAAATTCCACCTGAGTTCAGAAATTATACCATGTGCTGATGAGCAGAAACTTGGTAGAGTTTCTTTCAATTGGGAAAAAATGTGGAAAAAATGGTTTTGAACAGGAAAGATTATGATTCAGTGGATAAAACTGTACTAAATTCCACAGGTTTCCATTTCAGTCAGGATTTAGAAAGGAAATGGATGTCACACTCACACTGAGTAATTGAGGAGACTAAAGCCACGGGCAGGAGCTCCACTGAAGTACTCTGAGAGTAGTAGTAGTTGGAAGCACCACCAAACCCCTAGGCCTGAAAAAGTGAGGGAGGGAGTTGGTGCTGAACCCCCAAAAAAGCTTTTTGGAGAAGGCTGGCTAAAAGAAGCCGTGGTATCCTTAGACAGCCAATTTAAGGTGACTTGTCAGGGAGGGAACCGGGTATAAGCTGGGCTCACTCTCCTCCCATCCTCACATCCATCAGTACCTCAATGTGGCTAAACTCAGTGGAAATGCATCAGTTGCACTCATTCAGTTTGGTTCCATGAGACACCAAGCGTGGTGGAGAAAGGTGGAGAAGGGTGGACAAAAAAGGAGAAGGGTACAGAGTGTACAAAGAGACAGGTGGAAGATGTCCAGCAGAGTGCCTTCACCAAGATTAAGAACTGAAAACATATTTTTATGAGAATAAATTCTCTGATAATAGGGTTCTGGTTTGCTAAAGCTGCTGGAAGCAGTATGCCAGAAATGGGATGGCTTTACTATGGGGATATATTATCTCGCAAGCCTACAATTCTAAGGCTGTGAAAATGTCCAAATCAAGGCATCATCAAGACAAATACTTCCTTCCTGAAGACTGGCTGCCAGAGATCCTGGACTGTCCTTACACATGGCAAGGCACATGGTGGTATTTGCTGGTCTCTCCCTTCTCTTTCAGGTTGCATTGCTTCCAGCTTCTTGCTTCCATGGTGTGCAGGCACTCTCTCTCTCTCTCTCTCTCTCTCTCTCTCTCTCTTTCTCTCTCTCTCTCTCTCTCTCTTTCTCTCTCCCCCTCCCAGTATTCATGCCATTTATAAAGGACTCCAATAATAAAATGAAGACCCACCCTGGGCCACTCCTTAACTGAAGTAACCTAATCAAAAGGTCCTACTTACAATAGGTTTTACACCCACAGGAACGGATTAGCTTTAAGAACATACTTTTCTCATGTCCATACAGCTTCAAAAAATAGCATATATAAATTAGGGAGGTACTGTCATATATGTTTTCATTTTTAATTGTGTAGGGAAGAGAATTATAAGATTGGAAATGGCTGGGAACATTAAGAATGAAGAGTGGGATCCAAATACTTATTTCATCTACAGTCAATTCTCAATACTGCTGCATTTCATTATAACCTGTTTAGTTTATTGCCATTTTCCTCCTCATTCTTTTCTTAACTTTCATAATTAAAACAATTATAATTCATTTATATTTTATTAATTTTTCTGTCATTAACAATTTATTTTTTCTGCTTCAGAAATCTATGGAACTATTCAAATTCATGAAAAGGAATAAGTCAAACTATTTTTTTGGTACTGTTTTGGTTCTACCTGTAACCAACCGGTAACCTCAGGCAAGTTGATAAACTTGTTTTTGGCCTAAATTTCTTCATCCATATTATGAAGATAATAATCATTATCCTTACCTCATAAGGTTGCTGTGAAAATTAAAAGAATTCTTACCAGTAAAGAACTTAAAATTGTGTCTGGAAACAGTAAACACCACCAAAATGTTTGCTAGTCATAATAGTGAGGTAGTAACACTGATTCCAATTTTTATTATTTGATTAGCATATTTGTTTCTATGAAGATCCAGTTGGTGTTAGCATATCTTGCTTGCTCTTAATGTGACTTGCAACCAGGCAACGTAACTACCTTCCCTGGCTAAGAGTGAGCCAGACAGGCAATAAGCCTAAGAAAGAACATACTTTGCTACTGATCTTAATTGACAAGCAGAATGGAATGATACAGTGAGCCATGCCTCTCCCAGAGTCAGAGTTCACAGAGTACCTGATTCTTTTATAGAGAGTATCCACAAACAGTAAAAAGACACACCTATTTGGAAATACCATAAATTAAAGTATATTCCCAATCAGAATACATCAGTCAGGATTTATTATTATTTATTATTTGTGGATTTGACCTGAATGCTTTAACTAATTGATGCCCCCATTAGGGATTCAGATAAATCCTCTCCTCCAGTCGAACTCCCGTCCCATCTCATGTGTGGTGCTCTGTGACTCCTGCAGATGAAACACCCTCCTTGATAAAAACAAATTATTAACCTTCTTTGTTTGGAGATAATCAAACACTATAAGAAGTGAAAGAAATGTGCTACAGACAGATAATCAACTAATTGATACTTTCTCCACCAAATAACAGAAGTAACTGAAAGAATATTGATTGAAGGAGAGAAATGAGGGTAAGAGTTCAAGTACTTTATTTGAATTAGAATTCTCCACTTGAAGGCTACTGTGAGAACTGTATCAACTTCTCTTGGGATCATCTGTACTTCCTTCCAAAATCAGAGACAATTGAGAGTACTCTCTGTAATTGTCACTAAGACACTATTGGGACTTTTCATGTTCTTTACAAGTCTCCTTTGAACCGTGGTAATCTGTTCCAAGATAGAAACCTAAAACCCACTTTTGTTCCTTATTAATTTTTATACTTCACCATCTACTCTATCACAAAAAATATTAGTGCCTTCTAGCTGCTAAATGAATGTGATGAAATCAAGAAGAGCTTTACTATTACCATGGTCAGCAATGGGACTTTCAAATTGTCTGAAATACTGAAAGCACAAGGAAGAAGAGAGACTGGAGAATGATAGCTGGAGAAAAAGACTAAGGGAAATCAAGGAAACAAAAGATAAGCAATGAGAGGTATAGAGATCACAAAAGAAGAGCATGGACCAGAAAAACGGGTAAGGGGGTGAAGGGAGCTGTATGAATTTTTATTTTTCCAAGTCTTAGGAAATTCAGAGCTACCACTAATCCTTTCTGAGCAATAAGCATAGTTAAAGGACCTCTTCAGGACCTTTTCCTCCTTCCATATCAGCAATGGCCACAGCAAAACAACAGCTTTCACTTATATAGCATTTCCTACATGTCAGGCATGAGTTTAACCACACATCCTATCTATCTTTCTATCCACCTTTCTATCTGATCATTTGATCTTTCCAACAAATCTACAAGGTAGGCACTATTGTTGTACTATCCAGCTATGCACCCCATTCAGTCACCCATTTACTCAAAAACATTGATGGAGCAGCTTCTATCCCATGGAACCAAGCCCTGTGCTATAAGTTAAGAATACAAGGACAGACAAGACCCTCATGGTCCTCTGTCTTCATAGGCTTTCGATCTGTGGTGGAGCCAAACATATAATGAGTAATTCTTGTTTGGGTAAGCTGGTGAAGGAGACCTAGTATGCACTGATGAAGATCAGGCCCAGGAGTCTTGGTAGGCTTCCTTAAGGAAAGCCTGAATGAATGAGTAGCTGTTAGTGAGGGAAAGGGTATTTTAGCCTGAAGAAACATCATTAGAGTTTTGGAGGGAGATGATTTGGAACTTTTGAGGAAGTGAAAGGAGGCTAGTAAATCTGGGGGTGGTGGTGGTGGGGTGGAGATGAGCAGGGGAGAATGAACCAAAAGAAATTAATGAAGGACCACACTCTAGGGAGGGTGATCATATGTTCCAGGTTATCTGGGACAGTCTCAGGTTATACTTGTACCGATGTAACTGTTAAAATCGCTCCTTTCACTCCTCTAAGTATCCCAGATTGAATGAAAAATTATGTAATCATCCTACCTCTAGGACATGTGTAAGATTTGGGATTTAGGTCCCCAAGGTACTGAGGCATTTAATACAAAGGATATAAATATGCTCAGATTTGGCTTAGAATCACTCTTGGCTGCAATGTAGAAAATTCATTAGGGTAGGGGCAATAGCTGATGAAGACAGTCAGTGGATCAGGTGAGATATTGGTTTGTACAAAGGAGGATAGATGGAAATGGCCTGAAAAATATTTAGGAGAGCGAATGAACAGGGCTTGAGGATAGATTAGTGAGAGAGGAGAGAGAACTCTTTCCTAGTTTTGTATTTTAGCCAGTGGATGTATGATTGCACTATCTGACAAGACAAGAAATACTGAAGGAGGAACAGGTTTGAGATAAGACCCATGAGTTTGGTTGTGGACATATGCAAGATTGCCAGTGAAGTTGTTTATTCTCCCTGACTGGTGATACTACTTACACATGTTATCCAAAGATACATTTAGCTCATCGCTGATATACACAAAGGAGAAATCTACTAACTTGTAGATATATATTTGGGAGGCATCAGAATATAAATGTTAACTGAACTAATGGGAATGAAGGAAATAGTCCAAGTGGAGAATGGAGAGGGAAATAAAAAGTTGACTAAGATTTACTGGGGAGGAGATAGGTTAGACAAGGAGATTGAGATCATATCTCCAGAGTGGGGGAAAGGAAAATGAAGTAAAATGGGAATCAAGAGTGTTGATGAGGAAATAGTCAGTGGTAAGATATATCTGAGGTCAAATAAGGTAAGGAGTAAAAAAAGAGGCTTGGAAATCACTACCATGGCATACATCCCTTACCTTAATTAGAATGTTTCACGGAATGGCAAGAGCAGAGGCTAACTGGGGTGGCATGAAAATACAGTGTGAGGTAAGGACAAGGAATGTACTAAGCACTTCAAGAAAGTTTGAATACAGAAAGGAAGGAAACATAGAGTTATGTGAAGACGTTTTCATAGACAGGAGGGTCGTGTTTAAATGCTGATGGGAAGAGTCCACTAGCGAGGAAGAACTTGCAGCTACAGAAGAGATAAGATAACCGATTGTGTGACGGTGCGAAGGCAGTTGAGTGTGTGGTCCAAACAACAGGTGGAACACTTGACTTAAGGAGGAAAGCCTCCTCCACTGTGACAATGGAAAGAAAAGAAGGAAGGATAAGTGCTCAAATATCAGGCTTGCAGACTTGCTGGTGGGAATTTGAAGTAGTTTCCCATAGGTCTACACTTCCAGAAAAACTGCTATCACCTGAAGCAGAGTATTTGGTTACAAAAAATTAAACTGCATGAACTCACTTTCATTGAGTATCAGAAAGGGGCTGAGTACACTTTGATAGCACCAATGCCAGACTGTGAGCAACTTGAGAACAGACGTTTCATTTTATTCATCTTTAAATTCCCTAGAACCCAGTGAAGTGACCTGCACTCAGTAGGGCCTGAACTGAGTGGTGGTGAAATGCGTTAGCCTGCTAATAACCAGCACTCAGTTTCTGTATCTAGCGCTACAGGATCCTAGAAGTTCAAAGGTCAGAACGAAATGTTTGAAGCAACCAGACAATTTCAAAAGGGTTCTAAACCATCTTTTGGACTTTTCAGACAGCTCTACACAAACCAGCCCAGGTTCCAAAAACATTCATGCATGCTTTCACTGTAGTGGTTTATCACATAGCACCAAAATTACATGTTTGTTTGCTCATCTAACATCCTTCATTGTCACTAGACTGTGCACATTTTGGGCAGAGAGTGCGCTTTGGTGTCATTAATAACATTCATAAGAATAACTATAATCATCTCATTACATTTTCTCAACCACATTTTAGATCCTGTAATTATCCCCTTTTTCACTTAAGGAAACTAAGGCTCATAAAGAGGTTAAATAACTTGTCTAAGGTCATACAACCCGTTAAGTGAGAGAATTTGGACTCCAATCCAGAACTGACTGACTTCAAATTTGGTTGTCTCAATTACCAACCCTTATCTTAGTCTTTTGTTTCCTTTTTTCTTCCTGTTGTTTTTGTAAGCTCAATAGCTAGCACAGTGTCTGGCACATAAGTGACAAAGACTCTAAACGCATGTTTATTGAAAGAAAACTGAATGAGGGATGTTCAAGACAGAATCCTTACTGGCCTTCAGTAGGCTGTTTTGTCACCTCTCACAGACAACACATACCCCTGATCCAAGAATGTGTCATTTTAAACACTTTAAAAAGTAAATCGAACTATATTTCTTTCTATAGTGACATACATTTGGCATAAGACTGACTTTTTCATGTAATATTCTAGGAAGTGATTTTAAAGAGCTAGGTTTTTCACTCCGTAAGGTAAAAAGGATAAAGCAAAAAGCACTAGTACCAGCCTTGGTATTCCTTCCACTAGAGACATTGGTAGCAAAATCAAGTACAACATGGTAATAATTTCCAATAATGGAATGCATAGCCAAAGGAATGAGAGCGAAAGAGAGAGACAGAGACAGAGAAAGACTGAAAGATTGAAATATCATGGCACGAGCTTAGAGTTTATTTCACACTTCTCTCCCATTTAATTTATGAAGAGAAAAATTACTGTGATAGATATAAGTTGGCAGTTGTGATCATTAACAGCGAGCTATTGCCCATGGGTATGCAATAAAATGTAGTACATATTGATTCCTCTTAACGTTAACTATTTTGAGGTAGTGATTGAAAATTACTGTTGAATTGCAGATAACACTAACCGTGCTCCACAAACGATAAATATTGTAAACTGGTTATAAAAGCAGTTAAGGTATTATTATGTTTGTGTCATTAGATTTACTTTACTGACATAAACAGTTCAAAACAATACACATTTATATGTAATTTAAATACTATCTATTCAACTTACTTTAACAAATAGTACCATACACTGTGCTTTATGCAATTGCAAGGATGCAGGCTTCTTTCAACTTGACTCAACAGACATCCCTCTTCTATTAAACTACTTTTCACATCATTTCAGTGGCACAGTTTCAAAATTAACTTCTTTGCATGTTAGAGGAATCGATTCTCCATGGAGAAAAAGAAAGAAAGAAAAAGGAAGGAAGGAAGGGAGGGAGGGAGGAAGGAAGGGAGGAAGGAGGGAGGAAGGAAGGGAGGAAGGAACTAGGTTTGTAGGTCCAGTCTTTGAAACAATGAATAAATTCTGAGTCAAGTATCAGGATGCTTCCAACACTGGCAGACAATGCCTTGCTAGAAATTGGATAAAATCTACATTAAAATTATCCGAAGAGTTGTCTCCTTGGCAGCATCAGTTTTAACAGGACAGACTCTGTGAAGTAATTTTAAAAGCAAAACTCTGGGCATCCAGCACTGCCCGCCATACCCCGAGAGGCTCTGAGGCAGTCGCAGACGCCATCTTTATTGTAAATAGCATCTTCCCAGCATGCTAGGAAGATTTCTTGGGGAAAATATTCTTTCAGATATGTCCTTTCTGAATGTTGTACAAACACATAAATTTTTGTGCGTGAAGTGAATGAAAAGGGCTTCCTTAGTGTTTGTTAAAATCTAATGCATATTCTCAGGTCACATTTAGCCCTTCAAACAGAGAGAGATGCACATTCATCCATTTCACACTCTGATGGCACTTGTGATACTGTTTTAGTCTTCTGTTTTCTTTGGGTTGAAATGTATAAGGGGATGATTTTGGACCAAAATCTTCTCATCCTTGAAAATCCTGTCACATGGTAGCTTGGATTCCCCCTGAAGTGGATTCTCATTTGAGAGAGAGTAATGTGCCATTCATATCACATACCAAACCCCGAAAATTGTTGACGATATAAGGTGTTATTGCCTTCTTAGTGGGAGGAAGAGCAGTGATGATGAACATTTCTGTAGGCAAGGAAATAAACATATTTTCTTCCACAAAACCCCTCACTTCTGTTACAGCGAGGCCTTTTAAAATACAGAAGAAGTGGGAAATTTGGACTCTTACGAAAGAACACAAATGGTAAGGTATGGATATAATCCATAATTAAAACTCTCTGAAAGAAAATTCTGAGAAATGATGGAAAATATTTATAAAGATAGAATAGCAACACTGATATATTTTTGCAGTCAGAAAGGGGAGAGTCTATTGAATTAGTCAAGAATTCCAATGTAAGCTCTACAAGGGCAAGACCTGGTTATGTCTTCTTTCCTGTAGTACCTCAAATGCCCAGCAAGGTATCTGGCACATGTACATATTTTAGAAAAAGATTCAAAAGAAAATTTTCTAATTTTGAAAAAAAAAAAAAAAAAAAAAAAAACCCTCAATATTAAATACTCTTGTTTGCATATGAAGTCATTTCTTGTTTCGGCGTCTACTGCAAAAGCTAATTTGTAGTATGAAGTGCCTTTTGGATGGCTACTCATGCATTTTGATACGTGGCCTATGGTTGTATTACCAACTTGAGGACCTGTTGTTGGCTGCTTTCTACCTAGTACCATGTTTTTGCAAATGAGAATTACTCAATCTCTGCTCTCTGTCAGCTACTCCATGCTGCTTGGCTCTTGAGCTAATGAAGGCTTTTCCACATTATTACAAAATATGTTCACAACGTCCTTGAAACATTTCTTTAGTCCCTATTCAGTCCAAATGTCCATCTTCAGTTGCCCACTTGGAAAATGCTTTGATAATTTGCAGTCAGCCATTTCCTCTACATGACCAACCTATTGAAACTGAATTGCCGTAAGTATGACTTTCCATACTACTATACTGACAGTGCTCTTGGCCCTCATTAATGAAGATCATTTTGCCACTTAATTTTTAAATATAGCATATAGGGGAGACTTTACAAGGAACTGGATATCCTATCAGTGACAGGCCTAACCATAGCTCAAAGTAGTAGAATCCTCTGTAGTCTACCATGCCCAGAGTTCTAAATTAGTTTCATAGAAGTAACTACAGTTGGTCCTATCACAGCCAGTCTTTCCTTTCTTTCTACTAGATATTATATAAATTTAATCCTATATATTCTAACTCTTAACATCCTTCTGTCCCTTATCTTATCATCCAACAGGAAAAAGAGGACATGAAACAAATTTCTAAACTGTCATTACAGGTGGTTCCCTAATCAGTCTTCAATCATATTTCAGCTGCCCTAGATTCTACATTCTAATGGAAGAATAAAATGATCTTCATAATTCCTCAATTGTCAGAAGTGCTTTGTGTGGGTATATTACTTTTGATACTCTATTTTATTTCTTATCTCTGTTTTCTCAGGTATCTATATATCTTTCTATTATCTATTTATTCCCTGTGTTATGGTGGATGTCATATATATGTATAGAGAGAGAGAGAGAAGAGAAAAAAGAAAGATATAATAAATCTGTGAATGGGAAATCTGTTGAGGTGAATAGAACAATTAGACAAGAAGAAATAAAAATTTCTTCTTGTCTAACTCCCACAATCACCTGCTCACCCGTAACAACAACTTTTTCATCTTTATAGAAATTAAAGGTGAAAAGAGAAACAAAACAAAGATGATCTTGCATCTTCTCAAATCTAAACAAGAGCAAACAAGAGGATTGAGGTGCCAATCCTCAAGAACGGTAAAGGAAATTTTAACACATTAAAAAAATTAAAAAGACAATTCATTGTTACCTAGCATCAGTGGAGAATGAGCCATTCTAAACAAAAATGACTTTCAAATAACGGGAAGCAAGCTTCTTTCATCACATGCATTCTTTTCATTTTACCACCTATGATGGAAATCTTCTTAGAGTGCAAGGACATGCCCATATCTTCATAACCAGAGAACACAGAGCATAATTTAACCTTTTCTTCATGCCCGGGGGCAATCACTATGAACATCAGCAACTGCATCTTGCTGTAATATGATGATGCCCTCAGGGACTACTGAGTGCACAAAGAACTGTCTGACTTGACTCACGTGAGCCCAGACTTCCAATCTTTTAGAGTTTTAATTTGATTTTACATTTTTAAAACCTTGTCGAGCTTTTAGTTGTTATTTGTTGCAGCTATTAAATGGACCCCACTTAGAGCAAGCAGCATCCCCACTCTTCCAATTTGCTGTGGACTAAAAAACCATATCACCAGACCCCTCTATTATATACATATTAATTTAGCTCTGAGCGAGAGCCTAAAGAGCTCTGGTATTCATAATTGCATGGCACTTAACGTGTACTTTTGTGGTATATACTTATCTTACTCAGAAAGCGTGTTATTTTCTCCATTCTTTCTGGTTCTCGAGTGTATTCCACATTAGCGCTTCTCAAATTTAAATATACAAAAAAATCGCCTGGGGATCCTGCTAAAAATGCAGATTTTTAGTCACTAGATCTGGGTAGGGGCCTGAGATTCTGCATTCATAACTAGCTCCCAGGATCACACTCTGAGTAGAAAAATTGACATTGTTCAGGTAATTAAGGGATCGAGATCAGGGGTCAGCAAAGTATAGCCTGTGGGCCAAATCTGGTCTACCACCTGTTTTTCAATAGGATCCCGAGCTAAGAAGAAATTGTACGTTTTTAAATGTTTGGGGGGAAAATGTTAAAAGAAGAATATTTTATGACATATGAAGATTATATGTATTTAACATTTCAGTGTCCATAGGTAAAGGGTCACTCGTTTACTTATTGTCTGTAGCTGCTTTCACACTACAACGGCAAAGTTGAGTAGATGCCACAGAAGCCAGTTGGCCCACAAAGCCTAAAATATTTGCAATCTACTCCTTAACAGAAACAGATTGCCACTCCTTGATCTAGCTGATTGTTCTTCCTATTTGAGCAACACTTTGCAATTTACAGAGGACTTTGATTTCCTTTGGTCCTATTTATTCATAACCGAAGTGTAAGATAGACAAGGAGGACCATGCTAACTGAGCTCCAAGCCCAGC